>CM040244.1:182682331-182715477 GCA_022545495.1 Chrysanthemum lavandulifolium | reverse complement strand
GGTTAAAGGAGATACATGAAGGCATCGGGTCAAGAAGAGATGGAATTCTAAGGAGAAAAGGGATGTTAAGAGGATCATCACCCTGATCGATGAAAGGTTGCATGTAAGGGACCGCCTCGAGAACATTGGAGAGCTTAGTAGGTGGTGCCCCGTGATTGCTCACACAAGCTATCAACGCCAGTTCAGATTCTCGCATTATTGCCGGACTACCGAATCTCTGGTACCCTTAAACTGTTTATTTTCAATATTGATTTGGATGTGTGATTATTTAAATTAAAATGGCTTGTGCACACATAATGTTGTACAACCCGTTCTTGTAATGAAAGGACCATGTGGTACAGCTCAGCTACACAATCCTTATAAAAGGAGCTTAAAGCTTCTTACTTTTAAGTAATACTTATCAAACCTTTCACTTTTAAAAGGTTTTGCTCAAAAGAACAAGTACTTCCCCTTATGATTTTCAAAACCTCAAAAGTTAGTAATACTTGTTGAGGGGGAGTATTTGCTAAAATCTTTGTTCAACAAAATGTTCTTTGTGGAAATCTTCCCACAAAACTCGAAATGGTCATATTTAATATCAAAACGTTATCAAAAATAACATTTATATGCCATTTTTGAGGGGGAGAAAATTAATGTGATAAGAAATATGTTGATTTGCTATTGAATCTTAGGACTTAAGACTTAACCCATGAATTGACGAGCTACGAAATGTCATAAATCGAAAAGATTTGTCTTCCAGACTTATCCTAGTAGATTGTACCTATTCGAAACTCTTGATAGACATGAACTTTGACGGTTTGACAACCTTTCGAGTTTTGTCCACGCCTTCAAGGTAGTTACTATAGTTAGTTGTCACCTAAAAAGTCATCAATGTACCTCTTTAACTATGCACAGCATAACGTGTCTCATGGGGATTGTCTATCTCGAGTCGATCAATTCAAAGTCTGCGCGCCTTCTCTCAGGTGTAGATTACTGCCCAAACACTTAAGCACGTGTGGGGGGAGTATTTTCAAGAAATGATAAAACTCTCACGGATGGTACAAAATGTTTTCATTCTCAAACACTTTGAGATTTTCAAGAAAATGGTTTTATGGCAACATAGGTTAGTCATGAGTTATAAGGTGACTAAGGTTCGAATAACCGCCCCATGATCCGCCAGAGTTTGAGGGATCTACCCAAGGACATCACAAATAGTTAGTACTTAGAAGTCCTTAGGTATGATTATAAAAGGAGAATATGAGAATAGGAGAAAGAAGGAGTTGAAGAATTAAAAAGAAAAAAGAAAAGGGTGAAAAGAAATAGCCTCCAAATTATTCAACCTTAAGGCATACATCGGTTCAATTCATATATGCTACGTTGTCACTATGACACCGGTATTGAAGATCAAAGTCGCCATGGACCCAAAGGACGCGTGCACTAAACCTTCTTAGCCATTCAAGTTTCTCTCAATGTAAGCTTGTTTCATCTCTTGTGTGAACCCACGTAAACTATCGAAACTTGTTTTCACACTATGATGTTAACACGCTCAAGTTCAAACTTGTAAGTCTTGGAACCGCTTATCACTAACCTTTCTTATGTTTTCTTCTTATGGAAGCTCGAGCGGATCGATCGTGTGATTCTTCACATACTCATATCAACAACATCACTAATTGAAGTTCTCTCAAAAGGCAACACAAAGTCGTAATGATTCTTCACAAAGTCAAAGAATCTACAAAGTTTAAAGACTAAGAGAACTACATCAAGATCGAATCCAACGTTAAAAGCGTGTGAGCATGTTGGAGAAAGACGTGGAGATACCGGAGCAACGAAGCGCACTGATGCGCATAACAACAACATACTATCACTACCATCACAAAGAATAAAGATCAAAGAAAAGAAAATGATGACGCTAAAGCATAACTTTTAAAGGAAACAATTTTCTACACTGGGAGATTGTTCGAATCAAGGCACTTCTTCTCGCAAGAAAGAAGAATGTCGAAGACGTCAAAGCTACTATTACATCAAGACCTTCAACGTTTATATCATCAATCACTAACACTTTAGGGAGATTTGTTGGAATCACCCTAAACTATATTTCAAGTGTTAGTAATTAATATGTAATAGTTAGCTTAATATGGCTTTTATGTTAGTAATCATGCCAAGGCTTATGTAGAAAGCCCATGAGCCTTGGCCCAAGCCCATAAGAAGGGAAGGTTGCTAGAAGTGTTGCCCTAGCTCCTTGCCCTATAAATACTCTTGTATAACCCTCACTTGAAGGTAGGTTGTTCAATTCACTCATTCACCTTTACGCATAACTCTTCTATAGTATCATACGTGTGTGTGTTATTGTTCATCCGATCACTTCTCTTCTATTTCTTATAGTGATACTTGTGTTACTAAAATGGGAACCTAACAATAGTGATAAAGGCAAAGCTCGGTTTAGTTTAACGTAATGCGGTTACCTAAAATAGACTCCCTAAATTGCCAGTTGTCACAGCCTCCCAGCCTCAGAAGAAACCCGTCCCGGGTTTCACTCCGAGTTGTTTGGTGTCATAAAGAGTTTAGGATACTTCCTATGGAATACATCCTCACATTCCCAAGTGAACTCCGGTCCATGTCGGGAGTTCCAACGAACTTTGACAATCGGAATACGGCTATGCTTCACTGCTTAATCTCACGATCTATGATCTCAATCGGTTCCTCAACGAAATTCAATTTCTCATCAATTCAATATCTCTTAAGCAAGACAACTATGTTTTCCTCCGAAGACATTTCTTGAGATTACTAACATGAAAGACATTGTGTACACTGCTCAATTTCGATGGTAGCTCAAGGCGGTAAGCTACTGGTCCGATTCTTTCCAGGATTGAAAAGGGACCAATATATCGGGGATTGAGTTTTCCACGCTTTCCAAAATGAATCACTCCTTTCCAAGGAGAAACCTTTAACATAACACGATCTCTAACCTGAAATTCTAAAGGTTTACGTCTCCTATCGGCATAACTCTTTTGCCTATCTCGAGCGGTTTGCAAACTGTTATGAATCTGAAGTATCTTCTCAGTGGTTTCTAGGACAAGTTCGGGACCGGTAAATTGACTCTCGCCAACTTCAACCCAACAAACAGGAGAACGAAATTTTCGGCCATACAGTGCTTCAAATGGAGCGGCCTTAATTCTAGCAGGATAACTATTGTTGTAGGAGAATTCGGCCAAAGGGAGATGTATCTCCCAGCCTTTGCCGAAATCAATAACACAGGCTCTAACCATATCCTCTAAGGTCTGAATGATTCTCTCGCTCTGACCATCGGTTTGAGGATGATATGCGGTGCTCATATCCAGGTTTGTTCCTAACGCTGACTATAAGGATCTCCAAAAGTGGGATGTAAAATGGCTATCTCGATCAGAAATGATAGATACTGGTACTCCATGACGCGATACTACCTCCTTAAGATACAGTCAAGCGAGCTTGTCGAGACTATCGACCTCGCTAATGGCTAAGAAGTGAGCAGACTTAGTCTAACGATCTACGATTACCCAGATAGCGTCATTGCCGCTAGCTGCTCTCGGTAATTTGGTGATAAAGTCCATGGTGATTCGCTCCCATTTCCATTCTAGGAGTTCGGGTTGAACTAAGAGTCCTGAGGGTTTCTGTTGGGAATTGCATAACTCACGATCAAGAATAAAGAAAGAAGAAATAATGAGGGTCTTAATAGTAATATTTAATAGTAGCTTTTCTAGTAAGCTATGTTTAGGGTTTATTTGTAACCTCCCTCTCCTATATAAAGAGGGTAGGCGTCTAGGGTTTAGGTATCCCTTTCTATTATCCTTTCATTTATTTTCATAGAAGACATCTCCTAATGAGAGTCTAGACACACGATTATAGCGTGTGTATAATAGTTGTAGTAGTAAAAGAAAACCTTATTAGTGATATTGATTGTGTCATTTCTATTCCGCTGTGCATTCAATCAATCAATGTTACTCATACTCTAGTTGAGTCCGGATCCAGGTTTCAACAATTGGTTTCAGAGCCTCGTGGCTCTCGATCTAGGGTTTATAAGGTTTTCCTGTAATTAGGGTTTATGCAGCAGATTTGAAATGAAAGGAGGCAGCAGATGAGCAGATTCGTATGTTAAGTTTCTGTACGTGAAGTCAATGATATTGGTTCTTGTGATATCTTGGATTCTCGTTCATTGTACTGGTCAAAACCAATTTTACATTCGGACGGCGCAGGTCAGATCTCGATATTTTCTAGTCAGTTACAATATTACTGGTCCCCATAAGGTTCCTCGTACCAGCTTTATCCATTCCTGCTGTCACGTGGGCATATTGTGTGGCTCATTGCATTGACCCCACCATCAAATTTTGATGCTGTCACGAGGTACAAATAAATGCTATCATATTTTTGGACGCATGATATGTGTTATTAAGGGGACCCACATGTGAGTTATTATACTGATTCATAAATTGGTTTATACTATTCTATTGATTGGCTAACGTGGGGGCGAGGTATTCACATGGGTCCTCGGTATTGATTGGTCAATTGGGTTTATTATCACGTTTCATTCCTACTGATCACATGTAGGTACCATTGAGTTGTTGTATTTTTCTTGGTTTTCTTGGTACTGATTTGTACTAGTTTGTATCTTTGAGACGATCTCGTGATTATGTGGAATGGCATGATATAGTTTATTCTTCTGATTGATATGATTGGTCGACACATTTAATGATGGATCAGTATTTTTTCTATGTGTGGTGCGATGTATAGAAGTTATGGTGGACATGTGTTTGATTGATTATCATGAGTACTACATGGTATATATGATTCACATGGGTCACTGATTTGATTGTGTCACTTGGTTAATGCATGACTTTCATTGGTCATTGATTTGCCAAAGGATGAATTTAATTGGTGATTTGTATCTTGCTGCTATTCTTGATCACGTGGGGTTACATTGTCTTTTGGGTCTCGCAATTTGATGATCACATGGTCTTTCATTTATTTACTGCTTGTCATATTATTTTGATGTGGGGCTTCTTATTGGTTGGCTTGTCACGTGGGTATACGAGAGTGTTGCTGCTGATATCGTTATTTCCTCTTTCATTTTGATTAGTCACTAATGGTCAAATGTGGATGGGAATTTATAATTGGTCACGTGATACAGTGGGTCACATATCTGATTGGTTGATTTTCGTGACATGTGATATGATTGACATGTATCTGCTGGATAAATGGTGAATTATTACTGGTGGTCAATTAGTTTGTGCTGATGGTTATCATTCCTGCTGGTATATTGTTTCTACTGATTATTTGATTCCTACTGATCCGTTCCTGCTGATCGGTTCCTGCTGCTCGGGTATTTCTGCTGGTAGCTTCAGTTTCTGCTGATTGTTCTGGAGTTCCTACTGGTTGATCAGGTGCGTGTCTTATCATATCTCAAAGTCCGTGATGAACACTTTTGAGATAACTTGTTCGTACATTAATGGTGTGACAAAGACTTGATGAATCTAGCGAAGGGCTGAGATCTATAGATTAAAGGTACTTAATGCGCACATTTGCTAACACTTTAAGGAGTTACGTTGTAGTGCTCAGTGTTAGTGAAGGGGTGTGATCTACAGATTACAGGTGGTTAATGCTCACATTTACTAGTGTCTCATCTAAGTTTGGAGTCAAATGGATAGTACAAGATATAAGACGCATGCTTTGGTGTTTCTACTGGTTCTCCGTTACTACTAGTAGACTATTTTGATGCTGCTGATTTGATTTTTCTGCTGCTACGCTTTATTTCTTTTGTTTAGTTGGAAAAAAAAATTGAGATGGTTAGTATAATTTTAAGGGGAAGCTTATGGTTTATATACTTACCATCTACATGCATCACTTGAGAGGAAGCGTCTACGAGTTGCACAAGACCCCTATTAGATAAAGGGAAAGAAGATTAGTAGATGTGTAGCGGATTATTTGTGATGACATGTTTTAGTATTGTTTCTTCATACAGGTTGTTTTGTACTATCAAGAAACTTGAACTTAACCTAGTCAAATTCCAGTTTAGGGGAAGATTGTTGGGAATTGCAGAACTCACGAGCAAGAATGAAGAAAGAAGAAATAATGAGGGTCTTAATAGTAGCTTTTCTAGTAAGTTATGTTTAGGGTTTATTTGTAACCTCCCTCTCTTATATAAGGAGGGTAGGCGTCTAGGATTTAGGTATCCTTTTCATTTATCCCTTTCCATTATCCTTTCATTTATTTTCATAGAAGACATCTCCTAATGAGAGTCTAGACACACGATTATAGCGTGTGTATAATAGTTGTAGTAGTAATTTATATTTTTCAATAAAGAAACCTTATTAGTGATATTGATTGTGTCATTTCTATTCCATGTGCATTCAATCAATCAATGTTACTCATACCCTAGTCGAGCCGGATCTTGGATTCAACAATTGGTAAATTGTTGGGAATTGCGAACTCACGAGCAAGAATGAAGAAAGAAGAAACAATGAGGGTCTTAATAGTAATATTTAATAGTAGCTTTTCTAGTAAGCTATGTTTAGGGTTTATTTGTAACCTCCTCTCCTATATAAAGAGGTAGGCGTCTAGGTTTAGGTATCCTTTCATTTATCCCTTTCCATTATCCTTTCATTTATTTTCATAGAAGACATCTCCTAATGAGAGTCTAGACACACGATTATAGCGTGTGTATAATAGTTGTAGTAGTAATTTATATTTTTCAATAAAGAAAACCTTATTAGTGATATTGATTGTGTCATTTCTATTCCGCTGTGCATTCAATCAATCAATGTTACTCATACCCTAGTTGAGTCCGGATCTTGGATTCAACAATTGGTAAATTGTTGGGAATTGCAGAACTCACGAGCAAGAATGAAGAAAGAAGAAACAATGAGGGTCTTAATAGTAATATTTAATAGTAGCTTTTCTAGTAAGCTATGTTTAGGGTTTATTTGTAACCTCCCTCTCCTATATAAAGAGGGTAGGCGTCTAGGGTTTAGGTATCCCTTTCATTTATCCCTTTCCATTATCCTTTCATTTATTTTCATAGAAGACATCTCCTAATGAGAGTCTAGACATACGATTATAGCGTGTGTATAATAGTTGTAGTAGTAATTTATATTTTTCAATAAAGAAAACCTTATTAGTGATATTGATTGTGTCATTTCTATTCCGCTGTGCATTCAATCAATCAATGTTACTCATACCCTAGTTGAGTCCGGATCTTGGATTCAACAATTGGTAAATTGTTGGGAATTGCAAAACTCACGAGCAAGAATAAAGAAAGAAGAAACAATGAGGGTCTTAATTGTAGTATTTAATAGTAGCTTTTCTAGTAAGCTATGTTTAGGGTTTATTTGTAACCTCCCTCTCCTATATAAAGAGGGTAGGCGTCTAGGGTTTAGGTATCCCTTTCATTTATCCCTTTCCATTATCCTTTCATTTATTTTCATAGAAGACATCTCCTAATGAGAGTCTAGACACACGATTATAGCGTGTGTATAATAGTTGTAGTAGTAATTTATATTTTTCAATAAAGAAAACCTTATTAGTGATATTGATTGTGTCATTTCTATTCCGCTGTGCATTCAATCAATCAATGTTACTCATACCATAGTTGAGTCCGGATCTTGGATTCAACAATTGGTATAAGAAACATTGATTGATTGAATGCACAATGAATAGAAATGACACAATCAATATCACTAAAAAGGTTTTCTTTATTTAAAATATAAATTACTACTACAACTAGGTGCTATTCGGTCGGGTTGGTGGGTTCGGGTCAAACGGGTCGGGTCCAAGTCGGGTCGAGGGTAAAATATATATTCAACCCGACCCTATTTGAACTCGGGTTAGTCGGGTTCGGGTCAAGTCGGTCGGGTCCAAGTCGGGTCGGGTCAAGTCGGGTCGGGTTCGAACCTATTTGAAAATGAGTAATTGCATGTAAAAGCGTGGTGATTTTTGCATTTTGTTAAGGACTGCATTTCTAAAATAAAATTAAATAGGGTGTTTGGAAATTCATTATACATGTTAGCTCCATTGTTTGCTTGATTCTGCAGACGTGCATGGTTTTTTCGATGAAGTTTAACTAAGATAATTGGACTGAATTGGCCATGGATCTAAGGTACGTGGCTTTGGGTTCATTGATCCTCCCGATATTGGCCTAAATATTCATTTACAAGTTATATGTTTTAATGCTAGAACAATATTTATTTACTTGAAAAATATAATTATATGATCAAAGCTTTACCCGCTAAGATGGAATTAATGCATCACGATCCGATCGCTATACCGCTAACTCTCCTACCGCAACATACTACATAAAACAACATTAATCGACTTTTAAAGAATACATTCAACAATTAAAATTAAATAAAGATTTAAAAAAAAAAAAAATTTCCTAACTCGGGTTTGTCGGGTTGACCCGAACCCGACGAAAGCAAAGTATTTAAACCCGATACCGACCCTAATTCGTACTCGGGTTAAACGGGTTGACCCGATTGACCCGAGTTAGATTTTGGACCGAGTAACCCGACCGAATCGACTAGGGTCGGGTTGGTCGGTCGGGTTCGGTCTCGGTCGGCCCAATGACACCCCTAACTACAACTATTATACACACGCTTATAATCGTGTGTCTAGACTCATTAGGAGATGTCTTCATGAAAATAAATGAAAGGATAATGGAAAGGGATAAATGAAAGGGATACCTAAACCCTAGAAGCCTACCTCTTTATATAGGAGAGGGAGGTTACAAATAAACCCTAAACATAGCTTACTAGAAAAGCTACTATTAAATATTACTATTAAGACCCTCATTGTTTCTTCTTTCTTAATTCTTGCTCGTGAGTTCTGCAATTCCCAACAGTTTTCGGTGTTCGGGCTTTACCTTAGAACAAGTCAAGCACCAACTGACATACTGAGCTATGTCGGCTTTCATGTTAGGACACCAGTAGAGTTTCTTCAAGTCCTGATACATCTTATCGGCTCGGGGATGAATAGAGTATTTTGACTTATGCGACTCGTGCATAATCAACTCACGGATTCCACCATGAAATGGTATCCAACTTCTGTCTCTGAAGCATAAGGTTCCGTCGGAATGCTTCAAGAAGCCATTTTCACTTTCTACCATTCCATGAAGATTCTCATAAGGACGGTTCTCTTCCGTCAATGCCGTAACTTGGGCGGCTAAGATTTGAGATGGTAGAGGCGAAATAATAGTCATTCCTAGGGATCGAACGAGTAAAGGTGGAATGTTCTCCTTACGACTAAGGGCATCAGCCACAACATTAGCCTTACCAGGATGATAAAGAATCTCACAGTCATAATCACTGAGCAACTCTAACCAACGACGTTGTCTCAAATTTAGTTCCTTCTGATCTAAGATATGCTTCAAGCTCTTATGGTCGGTAAACACTACACACTTGGTACCATACAGATAATGTCTCCAGATTCTAAGAGCAAACACTACAGCACCTAACTCAAGATCATGGGTGGTGTAGTTTTCTCATGTCTTAAGTTGTCGGGATGCATAGCAATCACCTTCTCCCGTTGCATCAAAACAGCACCTAAGCCTTTATGCGAAGCGTCATTGACACGATAAAGTCTTTGCTTCCTTCAGCAAAGCTAGGATGGCGCACTACACAACTTCTCCTTCGAAGTTGGAATGCTTCTTTTCTTTTCTCCCCATTCATACTTAACGCCCTTCCGTCGGTTTGGTCACCGACTTAGCTATTTTGGAGAATCCTCAATGAACCTCCGTAATAGCCTCGCTAAACCTAGAAACCGCGGACTTCGATGGGTTCTTAGGGGTCGCCCATTCCTTAATGGCCTCAATCTTAGTTGGGTCAACATGAACCCCTCGACTATCTATCACGTGACCTAAGAATTGCACGGACGGAATCCAAAATTCACACTTAGAGAATTTGGCATACAACTTCTCTCCTCTCAACAACTCTAAAATGAGCCTCAAATGCTCTTCATACTCCTCCCAACTCCTTGAGTATATCAAGATGTTGTCTATGAATACTATCACAAATGTATCCAGATATGGCTTACACACTCGGTTCATGAGATCCATGAAAACCGTTGGCGCGTTGGTCAAACCAAACGACATCACTTGGAATTCATAGTGCCCATAACGAGTCCTAAACGCCGTCTTAGGGATATCCTCCTCTCAAACTCTAAGCTGGTGATAACTAGACCATAAGTCAATCTTGGAAAAGACACTAGCTCCTTGGAGTTGGTCGAATAGGTCATCTATTCTAGGTAACGGATATCGATTCTTCACCGTCAACTTATTCAATTCCCTATAATCAATACACATCCGAAACGATCCATCCTTCTTCTTCACAAATAAACCCGGTGCTCCCCATGGTGATGAACTTGGTCGAATATCCCTCTCTCGACAACTCGCTAACTGCTTAGACAGCCTCCAATTCTCTTGGAGCAAGTCGATAGGGTGCCCGGCCACGGTGCAAAGACCGGTATCACTCGATTTGGAATTCCACTTGTCGGACGGTGGAATCTCGGAAAATCATCAGAAACGATCGGGAACTCTCTAACGACGGGTACATCATTAAGGTGTCTTTCACTCTTCTCCTCGCTTTTCTTTTCAGAAATTCGAGCCAAGAAAAGACAACCTCCTCTATCGATGTACTTCTGGGCCTTAATACATGAGACGATGCTCAACCGGGAAGAACTTCCACAGTCGCTCCGATCTCCTTGTATGCTCAGAACTTTTCCGCCACACGGTACACGCACGATCTTCTCATCGCAGATGATGTGTGCACCGTTCTTCGACAACCAATCCATTCCGATAATGACGTCAAAACTTCCCAAGGTAACTGGCAATAGGTCTATGCTAAACGGGTGGTCTAGGAAACTTAAGGTACAACCTCGGACTATAGTGTCTATCTTTTCCCTATTCCCATTAGCTAATTCCACATCGTAACTGAATCCTAGAGGTGTTTGGGAGATTCCTAGTAATGGCATAAAGTTGGTGGATACGAAACTCATATCGGCACCAGTATCAAACAATATGGAAGCATAGCGATTATTGAGAAGGAATGTACCCGTAACTACGTTAGGGTCCTCACCAGCTTCCTTCCCAATAGCATACATACGCGTTGTTCCCATGTCTCTCTGCCGATTCCTAGCACTTTGATTTCCCTGGTTCTCCACAACCTCATGCTTCAGAGGGTTTAAGCCATTACTTCCCACACCTCGGTTAACAAATCCTCCTCCATTACCGGGATTTCCTCTCATCCACGGCTCTCGGCACTCATTCTTATGGTGCCCTTTCTTTCCACATCCAAAACAGGTGACAGTAGCCTTCCAGTCCGTTCCTTGTGCAGTTTGAGCTGCAACAAGTGGTCGGGACCTACAGTCCTTGGCTATGTGTCCTACCTTAGAGCACTTCCTACACACAATCGGGCACGGTCCATGGTGGTTTCGACTGCAACGACCACACATGGGTCTACTACCTTCATAACCTTTCTTCTCTCCATTTCCTTTGGCGAACACCCTGGCTGTCTCTTGCCGTTTGTTGCCATTTCCCTTAACAACTTCATTACTCTTCCTCTTATCACTCCTATCACTCTTACCCTTGTCTCCTACTTCCAACACATAAGAGTCCATCAAACGCTGAGCCACAGTAATTGCCTCATTCAAGTTAATCGGCTTGCAATGATGACATCATTTCGAGTAGCTAAAGGCAATCCATCAAGATACCTCTCAATCTTAAGAACTTCAAGCGAACCATATCGTGGCAAAGCAACGACAAATCTTGGAACGACGATTGTAAGTCGTCATGTTTGCATTCTTAACCTTATGGTTCCGAACTCAATCTCTAGTTTAACTTCATTCCTAGGACAAGAAGTCTTGATCAAGAGAGCCTTAAACCGGGTCCAAGTCATGCTATAAGCTACATCACTTCCTACAGATCTCGTGATAGTTGTTCCACCGGTCAACGCTCGTCCTTCAAGGTAAATGTTGCATACTTAACCTTACAATCCTCTTCACAGCTTCCAACGGTAAACACATACTCGCTTTCTCCATCCACCTAGTTAGTAAACTACTCCCTCGGCCTCCGAACTCGATGGGACCACGTAATCGGAACTCTTTGTAGTTACAACCTCGAGTTCGATTCAAGAAGGCGGTTCCACCGGAGGTGTTAGAGAGATTAGACTCGGCCTAGCGCTTAGCTACACGTTGCGCCATGTCGGGTCAATGTGAGTTGAGTTCAAAGGTGGAGGGTTTTGTTGAACATGACCATTCTCGCACGGTCGCTCACATTCGGTTCTCTACTGGTGGGTTATCGGTGTTCGTGTTCTCAACAGTGGAGTGGCCTGGGGTCGGACGACGACCTCGACGGACAGGGGCAACCACAACAGCAGGGGCTGCTCGGTTGTTCCTAGGCAGGTTTCGTCTTGTTGCCATCACTCTGAGGGCAAGAATAATAGTTTCATAAGTTCACAGTTCACGCTCTAAAAGATAGGGTTGGGTTTCAAGGATCACCAAATAACGCTCGAATACATAATCAAGGCCAACAAGGATAACGTTATACCATAACAAAACAATCAGAGACCGAATCCTAACCAAAGGATGCACGTTTCAATAACCATAACTCATAGGTTTCAAAGTGGAATACATGAAAGGATACGGAGAAATAAAAAACGATCCTAACAACGATACTAATAAGATAACTAGGATAGATCTACATCTCAAACCAAGTACTACTTAGTTTCAAGATGATACAAAGCCATGAATCTAACACTATCTAGCCACGATCACGAATACCACTAACATATCTCCTAACATCGTCAACCTCTCTCCACAAAGATGCAAGCTCAACACGCCGAGCGTCGCGATCACTCTTAAGATCCACGACCTCTCTCTAACTCACCTATCCTGCGCCATATTGCTCGTTGCATCTCTCGGCCGTCATGAACCTCTCAAGCAGTCCCCAACCCGCTCCCGGAGCTCCGACATACCTTCGCAAAATCGTAGTCCTCCCGACACGACACCCATATCGCCTCGGATCCTCTATACTAGCCCTCGATACTCTGAATGTGGGGTGAATACGAATTCCGTAAAGGAGAGCATTCAAACTTAAAACTTTTGTATCAAATATAGTATAAACCATTGCATTTGCTAATCTCGACGCGAGGATGCATTTAATGCATTACGGCATGTAAGGCCAACCCTTAATATCACATAAGATTCCGCAAGATTAATGGTTCATTATAAATCAAGTTTCACCATTATTAGTCCGGTTGCTTTTTCTTGATCAAGCGTGTCATAATATGTAAAGTGTTAAATATATTTTATGACCATATGAAAGACCAAGTATGTATCACAAACATAGACATCAACCACATAGAAAATAAACAATGTAATGCAAGAATAAAAGTAAAGCGATAAGTAAAAGGATAGACAAACCAACACGAGGATTTATAGTGGTTCGGCTACAAGGACACCTTCCTTGCCCTACTCCACTCCCCGAGTCACCTACTCGAGAGTTGCTTCACTACACGACACCAACTCCTTATGGCGGAGAAGCCTTCACAACGTCGCTTACACTTTTTCCGGTACTAAGCTAAACACCGAGTTCTTCCACGAGGTAGAACCAAACCTATCACAACGTCGCCTACCCTTTATCCGGTACTAGGCTAGATACCGAGTTCCATTACAAAGGAGGAACTACTACCCAACACTACACCAACAACTAACCCCAAAGGAGATCTACTCCTTATGACAATATCAACAAGGATGACAATATCCTTGTGACCCAATACTAATCTATCTTGTACATCGAATCACACCATATCGAATGTACACCTTAGGCACCTTTCACTAATGCCTTTGACTCGATCTCTAGGCACCCTTCACTAATGCCTTGTGACTTGACTTCTAGGCACCCGTTATGTTTTGTGGCCCAACATAACAAACCTTGTGTTTTGGCACAAACACATAAACCATCTAGTCTAGTCATAGATGTACGACACATCCATGATACCCGTTATGTTTTGTGGCCCAACATAACAAACCTTGTGTTTTATGACACAAACACATAAACCATCTAGTCTAGTCATAGATACAAGAATATGATACTAGACAATATCCAACACAATGTGTCTAATGGATATGAAGTCCTAAACTAAACATCAAGAACACAAAGCATGATGTAGTTAGTCTTCTATGAATGAAGATGACAAGTTTCCCAAGATTTTTGTAGAAGATATTCATGTGCTTGTATGCTTGTGATGGGTGATCACTTTAGTAGGTAAAGATGCAAGATCTCTAAGCTTGCTTTGGAGGATCACTTCGGGAGTATGCTTACAACAAATGAAAGTTAGAAGCATTATGATCATATGAGATGAGGGTGGTTTACATGTTTCCTAATGATCTAAATATCCTAGAAATGGTGGAGAGAAACTATGTGTGAAGGTGTGAAGAAATGGTAAGAAGTGGCTTGCTATTTATAGGCAAAAAGGCCAAAACCATGTTTTGCCCCAAGGATCCCTCCTGGAGGGATCCGACCCTTGTAATTCCAAGGGATCCGTGGGACATTTGAGGGATCCGTGCACGCTCCTCTTTACCCATAGTTTATGGGTTAAAACCATGGGCTATGGGTCATGGTTTTGAGTGCCCACCAAGGTACAATGTATCTAGACATTGGGTATGGGTCTTGGGTCATGGGTCATGGGTTTTACCCAACACATTTACTTATGTTTATGTATTTTATAAAGTGTTTAACTAAGCATGTTTAATGGTTTGTTAGGGGTTTGATCATAACGCAACATAACAAACATGTACGAACCTCGTGTTGTAGCATACAAGGACTTGAGTCGTCGAGAGGTGTTGAGAGTATGTTGAGACAAAATATAATTACAAGTAACTTATACATTTTACGTTATGTATTACAAGTTACATGTTTGTCATCAACAAAACAAATGAGAATGTATAGATTAAATATCGTAATATTTGCACTAACAATCTCCCCTTTTGATGATGACAAAATATATGTAAACGTAATAGATAGGTAAAATGTCAAAGTTACTTGTGTCCGCATTTCCTATACATTACCTTCTCCGTTTACACTATTCTCCCCCTTTTGTCGAAACAAAAAGGGTGTGTCCTTGGAGTTTAAACTTAATTTCTCCCAAGAATGGCGAGTTTGCATCATCCCTAGTGAAGTTAAAGTAAAAAACACCTTATTGCTCCAATTGGCACACCACGCCAATACCTTCAACACGAAACACTAATGACGAAGCTTAGCAACTCATGACCTTGAGCTTGCACGTCTTCAAGAGGTGGTGATCTCGCCTTTAAGAGGAACCTAGAGAATCACATAAAAAATAGAAAGATCCTTTGAATTGTAACCATTATTGCCAACGGCTCAATGGATCAAATTTTTGAGGCTTAACCTACATCAAGGTTAGTGTAAAAAAATATATGATGAGAAAGAAATCTCCCTTTGTTGAAACATAAAGGAATTTTGAAGAATGAATGTGTGCATGCTCCCCTTGACGGTTGCTCCCCTTGTTAAGGCGCCAAGTATTTTAGGAAGGCTAAGATGAAATTATTGCAAAATTTGCAATGTTTTTGTTTTGACGAAAAACTCCCTTTATTGAGAGCGCCAAGTTCTCCTAGTGTGTTTTGAAAATCTACAAAACAAAAAGTTAGTGCAAAATTATATTCGTCCTTGGACGAGTAAGTCATATGATGCACTTTATAAATGCTCGACGAAAGCTCCCCTAGCTCGAGGGCATCAAGAAGAACCTACAAAAAAATTAGTGTAAAATTTCGTCCATAAATAGACGAGAATCCCATACACATCAAAGTGTATATATATGAACCTACAAAGAAAGGATTAGTGTCAAAAAGAGAATAATCCTACTACTTGCATCATCATGGTTGGTTTAGAGGTTGTAAGGTTTGTTCAAGGTAAGAAAAAAAATGTGCTTAGGGATGAGACGCATTTCATTACGAAATTCACTTGGCTTTTGACAACATAGATGTTTGTGGAGGATGGTTGAGCGACCATGAATTGTAGTGGTAGTGAGACACTTGTAGGATGTGGTTGACACAAGTAGCTTGTGGTTTGAGGTTGTGGTTGACACAAGTAGGATGTGGTAGAACATGAGACATACTTCATCACGTAGTTCATGAACTAGACCTTGGACACGGTGATGAAAGGTATCAAGGTGAATCTTTGACTTGGTTGATGACTCAATAGAGGTGGTAAACATGATGACTTTGTGAGTAGTGATAAAAGTGAAGTAAGATGGTTAGGATGATGCAAGATTAGGAATAAAAAAAATGTGCGAATGAGCACAACTTGACTTGATGATGAAATCGACCATTGTCATCCTACAAGAATCCAAAAGAGTTAGTACAAAAGGAAAACATTTATACAAATGGATAAATTGTTCACATAAAATCATGAAACGAAAAGAAAGAACACGTAAAGAATCATATAAATGCAACTCATTTATAGACATATAAGAAAATGATAATCCTAAGTGTTGAACAAGTGCATGTGTGGGAAAAAGGAAATTTGAAATGATTATCTAAAGAGATAAAGTACCTACTGTTCCACGGTTCCACCGGTTCCCTCACTAGAGGGATCCGACTAGCTTAAGTCTAGGGATCCGCTAATGATAAGGTAAAAAGAGGTGATTGGGTTCTAGCAAGGTCTAGCACCTACATATCCTAAGTTACTCAAGATATTAAGTGTCTTACATGAAGATGGACTTAAATGATCATTTTAGCTAGAGTTGACATGAATCATCACCGGATCCCACGGTTCCTCCAATGAGGGATCCATCTAGGCTAATCCTAGAGATCCGGCTCTCAGCAGTTAGGAAAGGATAAAAATGATGTTTGTAAGGTCTAAAGCCTATACCTCCTTGAGTATTTCAGTCTTCCTAAGTGTCTTAAATGAAAGAGTACTTAAATGATCAAGGGAAAATGATTGATGGTAGCTAATGATTTCCTTTTATAGAAGGAAATGGGGCTTTATGAGCACCAGTGGATGATTAAAGATGACACTAAGAAATTTGAGAGTGTTAAGTGGTGTTAAATGATCCTAGAGATCAGATGATGACTTAAGATAGATTTGGAAAATTCCTTAAAAATCATAAGAAATTAAAAACTAGTTTTTGGCCTATTTTGAGGTAAGGATGACTAAAATCAATTTGCTAAAATTGAGAGAAATATCAAACTAGGTGTTTTGAGATGATAGGAACAATGTGTAAACATTGGAGCGGAAATATGTTGAGTTTTGAAGTAATGATAAATCAAAAATACTTGAATGTGATCCTAAGTCATCCATGAGTGAATGTGAGATTGACCGAGCCTAAGGAAAGTTTAAGTGATCCTAATGTAGCATGTTTAACTAGTCCAATAAGGTCTAGAATGTTGGATTGATGCAAGAAGGCTAAAAGGAACTTCGTCCACCCGGATCCCACGGATCCTTCACTGAGGATCCGTCTAGTTACATCTAAGGGATCCGCGCTCGAGATGATTTTCTTAATGTAATAGTTGCAAAATTTTGCTCTATGTTTCAATTATGAAACAAATTGTTTCTACAAAGAAGCATACATGTATACACGTTAAGCAAAGCAAGGAGAGCATGTAGAGATCACATATAGGCAATCAAATGAGATCGAGCTCACAAATAACACAAAGGTTTAGCAAACTTAACAAGCACTATTCAAGAAGCCCAAAACATATTTACGGTCTAGATTAGTAAATCATTTACACTAACAATGACATGAAAGGTATGTGTCTAGAAAGAAAAGAGCACATGATGGTGTTCAAGACAAAAGAGTTGTTAGGTGCTAGTTTAGGACAATCTAGTCATTACGGATTGTGATTAGCATACAATGAGCTTCGTCCATGAAGTCATGTAGCTCTTCTCGATCAAAGCAAGATAATCGCTTGATGAGGCAAGTGGTTGTGATTAACTAAAAGAAAAATTAATTTTACAACTTGTTTGATTAGTAATCCTAAGACAATGCAAAGTATTTCCATTGTAAACTTACTTTAGGAAAACATAGGAGTATAAAATTTTCAAGTGAGAGAATGAATATGAGACTATTACTAGCGGTGCTCAATTATGGCTAAACACGACCATTTTTACGGGCGATTCCACATACCCAACTTCTATCAAGGAAGCAATTCAACCGTTAGGTTAAATTGAGTTTCTAGTGCAATAAGTTCTCCAGTATTCATTCTCAAGTTAGGAAAATTTATATTCCTACAATGTCCTATCGAAGAGTAACAATGATGATACTTTGCTTCGTTTTTTATTAATATTATACTTGAAACATCTAAGGTGACGAAGGTGTCAAAAATTAAAAGTTGTCCATATGGTGAACAAAAAGATGGTTGGATGAGCTAGTTCAGCATATGTTGTTGGAAAGCTCGAGTTTGGACTTTCGGATATGAACAATTATATTTGCGTTGCAAAATAATTTACTTGAGTATATCGGATGAAATAATCAAGTTGTCAATCCTACTATGAAGCTTGGAGAGCGATCATGAAAAGGAAAACGGGAGAGTACATCATCAACACAAGTGTAGGTTATGATCCGATGTACATTCTTGTTGTTTTTAGAAAACGATACAAGAAAATATGAAATCAAGAAATCATATAAGCACATAAAACATTTATGTTGCACACATGACAAACTCAATCAAAAAGCCATTTAGTGTGTTATATGTTTTAAACATTTTCAACTAACATTTTCGACACAACTAGATGTTATCCCAAACACTCCTTCAAGTAGCACATTGATTAGTAGAAAATTACTAACTCGACAAGCAAGAGAATGAATAGCAAGGTAAGGAAACCACATATGTTATACAATCAAACAAGCACAAAAGCTATTTGAGATAAGCAAATAATCAAGTAATGCAAGGAAGACAATTTATCATTTAGCATAGCATACGAAAGTTCTTTTCATCGCTTTGTGTTAAACATGTATACCAAGCTTGATTAGTTTCTTTTATAAATATGATCAAAACCTTAATTTCAAAAGAGGACACATTGTTATTCAAAGACGAAAACATCCGTCTCCAATTAGATCAAAAGTTTGTGCAAAAGTTATGACCAAAAATGACTTTCTATTATAAATCAATGATTCTGTAAATTTTGTTTTGAATCAGTTTATGAAATCATTTTAAATGAAAGTAGACTCAAATACCTTTAAAACGATAGGTGGCACGACTTCTAACGACTTACGGTTAATTAGTTATGAATTTTTGAAATTGCATAAAATCGTTTTCTCGTACCACGGATCCCACGGATCCCTTGCTTGAGGATCCGTCCAAGTAACATGAGGATCCGCGGATCGACACGTAATTACAAAATGCATGTTTTGACCCGACGAAAAGGTTTAACCTTTGTAGACTTTTTAGTGAAGTTATATTATCCATTTTACCTTTATTCAAGCTTGATTAACAAGATATCTAACAACAAAACTTCAAAGAAAATAAAATCAACAAAACACTTTTCATATTATGCTTGACTTCAACAAAATTTGATACAAGGACCTTACTTGTTTTGAAAACCATTTGTTTTAAAAACTAGAGCCAACCCGCTCTGATACCAATTGTGAAAATGTAGAGGGGGTGAATACGTTTCCGTTTCAAACTTAAAACTTTTGTATCAAATATAGTATAAACCATTGCATTTGCTAATCTCGACGCGAGGATGCATTTAATGCATTACGGCATGTAAGGCCAACCCCTTAATATCACATAAGATTCCGCAAGATTAATGGTTCATTATAAATCAAGTTTCACCATTATTAGTCCGGTTGCTTTTTCTTGATCAAGCGTGTCATAATATGTAAAGTGTTAAATATAGTTTATGACTATATGAAAGACCAAGTATGTATCACAAACATAGACATCAACCACATAGAAAATAAACAATGTAATGCAAGAATAAAGTAAAGCGATAAGTAAAAGGATAGACAAACCAACACGAGGATTTATAGTGGTTCGGCTACAAGGACACCTTCCTTGCCCTACTCCACTCCCCGAGTCACCTACTCGAGAGTTGCTTCACTACACGACACCAACTCCTTATGGCGGAGAAGCCTTCACAACGCCGCTTACAGTTTTTCCGGTACTAAGCTAAACACCGAGTTCTTCCACGAGGTAGAACCAAACCTATCACAACGTCGCCTACCCTTTATCCTAAGACTAGGCTAGATACCGAGTTCCATTACAAAGGAGGAACTACTACCCAACACTACACCAACAACTAACCCCAAAGGAGATCTACTCCTTATGACAATATCAACAAGGATGACAATATCCTTGTGACCCAATACTAATCTATCTTGTACATCGAATCACACCATATCGAATGTACACCTTAGGCACCTTTCACTAATGCCTTTGACTCGATCTCTAGGCACCCTTCACTAATGCCTTGTGACTTGACTTCTAGGCACCCGTTATGTTTTGTGGCCCAACATAACAAACCTTGTGTTTTATGGCACAAACACATAAACCATCTAGTCTAGTCATAGATGTACGACACATCCATGATACCCGTTATGTTTTGTGGCCCAACATAACAAACCTTGTGTTTTATGGCACAAACACATAAACCATCTAGTCTAGTCATAGATACAAGAATATGATACTAGACAATATCCAAGACAATGTGTCTAATGGATATGAAGTCCTAAACTAAACATCAAGAACACAAAGCATGATGTAGTTAGTCTTCTATGAATGAAGATGACAAGTTTCCCAAGCTTGTTGTAGAAGATCTTCATGTGCTTGTATGCTTGTGATGGGTGATCACTTCAAGAGGTAAAGATGCAAGATCTCTAAGCTTGCTTTGGAGGATCACTTGGAGTATGCTTACAACAAATGAAAGTTAGAAGCATTATGATCATATGAGATGAGGGTGGTTTACATGTTTCCTAATGATCTAAATATCCTAGAAATGGTGGAGAGAAACTATGTGTGAAGGTGTGAAGAAATGGTAAGAAGTGGCTTGCTATTTATAGGCAAAAGGCCAAAACCATGTTACGCCCCAAGGATCCCTCCTGAGGATCCGCCCTTGTAATTCCAAGGGATCCGTGGGACATTTGAGGATCCGTGCACGCTCCTCTTTACCCATAGTTTATGGGTTAAAACCATGGGCTATGGGTCATGGTTTTGAGTGCCCACCAAGGTACAATGTATCTAGACATTGGGTATGGGTCTTGGGTCATGGGTCATGGGTTTTACCCAACACATTTACTTATGTTTATGTATTTTATAAAGTGTTTAACTAAGCATGTTTAATGGTTTGTTAGGGGTTTGATCATAACGCAACATAACAAACATGTACGAACTCGTGTTGTAGCATACAAGGACTTGAGTCGTCGAGAGGTGTTGAGAGTATGTTGAGACAAAATATAATTACAAGTAACTTATACATTTTACGTTATGTATTACAAGTTACATGTTTGTCATCAACAAAACAAATGAGAATGTATAGATTACCTTCTCCAATATCGTAATATTTGCACTAACACGTTATTTTTGGTATAAAAGCCTTTTATTATTAATGTTTCATAGTTTATTAGCATTTTCATATATACATTTCGTCAAATTTCAATATTAGTTTCATATCGTTATTCGTTTCGAGTCCACAAGCACAAGTCATGACTTCTCGGCTTTTAATCAATCAATAGTCCATACTATACTAAAGTCCATGTTACGGCGTTGTCGGGGTCAACTATTGACTAAAAAGTCAAAGTAACACCGACGTTGCTCAAAGTTGACAATTTATATATATAGTCCAAATAAAAGTCATAATAACGCAATTCAATCTCAAATCGACCCAAATCAATCTCGCCAACCAATCAACCAACCAAATATACCCAAAACCAATGTTATAACCCTAATGGTCATGACACGGTCACGGTTAAGACCACATGAACCAAACAAGCTCTAGAAGCTTTTCGGCTCCACGCGTCTCATCCAAACACCAACAATATCAACCAACAAGCTACCACAACGACTCGACCCGGACCCTTGGTCCAAGTGGGTCACGTACGCCACACCACAATGACCCAACGTGGGTCTTGTGGCTCGTACGCCCTAATACTCACATCCAAACACTCCCAAATCACTTCCACAACATCCAAACATAATCAATCAACCTCCAATCATTAACCAAACATCAAACCCATCAACTATTCCTAATTAAAAATATAAAACTTGACCTAAAATGCAAAAACGCAACAATATGATACACCACATGATACCAAATCACTAGCTACATGTTTATTTAAGTGTTAATTAGTTTTAATCCCATGTTTAAACCAAAAGCCCTAAAAATTCGACCATGTACGAGCCTATTATGACCCATACATGGCTTCTCAAGGCCAAAACAAGCTTGACCCATGTTCCATTTACCTTTTCCAAGCCCGATCTACAAGATTTAATGAAAACCCTAGAATCATGAATCTTATTTTCAATATTTGGAGGTGTTAATGTAGGCTTTTGTGAGAGTTTTATATATGGATGGAAAGAGAAAAGAGAGATCTACAAGATGGTGGTTGAGGTGTAGTGTCACTCGCCGGATATTGGCCAGAATTTGGCCGGAGATGGCGGCGGTGGTGGTGGTAAATTATGGTTAGGGTTTATTTGGTGGAAGAGAGAGAGAGAGAGTGATGAGTGACAAGGAGTTGAAAGGATTATAAAAATCGGAGAGAGGCAAGAGAAGAGGCACTCTTAGGTTAGCCAATTGTCACTAGTGTAATTTAAATTTAAACTTGCTTTCGTAGAGTAAATCTTTAATGATTTCTTAGTGTAATTGTTATTTTAAACTTTCAATAGTGTAATGGAACCATTTGATTTCAGTTTAATGCAATCTCTTTAAATTTCATGTTCTATCTTAAGTCCTTTTAATTTCAAAGCCCTTTTCATATCATTTGATCATAGTTGATTATATGGACTCGATTAAGCACACTTAGGCTCGACAAAGCCAAATGAGCTTTTAGATACATATAAACAGAATAATCATTTTAAATTAGAAAATCATAAAAATAGAAAATAGAAAATAAATAAAAAGAGTGTGTTCTTGGGTGATACGACTTGGAGCATGGTTCATAATGGATTGCCATGGTATTAGTGCTCTGGGAGGCTATAGGTATTAGTTTTGATAATTGGTTCCAAAGTCTCAGCTCATATCACCATGTAAGCTATTTTTCTCAATTTTGCATTTCTTAGTTTTAGTCTTTATTCTGTGGTAATTCTCATGTTTATGTGTTTATTTGTTGTTATGTAATGTAATTATAGCTTAATATAGGTTGTTTATGTTTTGGAATCGATTGTGCTTGAATATTGTACTTTCACTGTCATAAACTTGATTTTTTGATAATCATAGGCATAAGCTTGTGTGACTACTTGTGTATGCTGAAAAAGATCCATTTTGACACTTTGGATTCTCTGGATTGTAAAGATTGGGTTTACACAGTGATTTGCTTTGAATAGTTCAACTTATGTTCATTTAAGGGTTGTTTGGATGTGATGACTGATCTGAGTTATAGGCTATGAAGGGTGTTGTTCTTGTTTTATGTAGACTCAACATGGTCTAAGTAACTCATTGATAGTTTCAGTTAAGTGGTATAGCATGATAAAGGTCAAAATTGACACTTTGATCCTCTATTATGAGTATTGTGAGATTGTCATGTCTAATAACCTTGCATACCTGTTTACAAGTTGTTAATCTTTCATAATTTCATGTCATTTATGTTTAATATTCCATATTTAGTCAGTAGGATTAGTTATAATTTCATATTAGTCAAAGTTTGATGTTCTTGTAAAAGTCAAATTTTCATTTAAGTCGTTTTTGAATTAACTTAGTAATTTTATTGTGCTTTTGTTATTAAATTTCATGTTCTGTACTTTTAGTATGTTTTAGATGTGTTGCTAATCTAGCTTATTGTATTTTTGTTACTTTCTATATGTCATGTTTAAGTGCTTATTTTTTAGCATTTTTGTGCCTAGTTTTGCCCTGTGCACAGGTTTAGGTGTCAAGTTGATAAGCTTGCATAAGCTTCATTACTTGGCCATAGCTTGTGTATTTGGTTTCTTTGTGTTGCTGTGTGGCCTTTTTATTATGATAATGCTTGTTTTACATTTTGACTTATTTACATAGCTTTATCATTCCAACCTTTTGTTCCATCTTACTCCTTCCTTTGAAGCAAGCGGTGGAGGTGGAGTTGTTTTCGGCTCATGGAAAGTTCCTACTAAGCTCGAGCTTGTGATTTTAGTTTCTTGTGAGGCTATCCGGTCATACTCAATGTCTCGGTGTTGGTTGAGCTCTCATGAGCTTATTAGATAAGTTGTGTGAGATTGTTGTTTGCCCTCACAACATACCCCCGAGCAATCGGTATTACACCATTTCCACAAGCTCACACCAAGCTCATTAGTGATCACAAGCACTGTGTGGCTTGGCTTTTAGGAAGCCTAGCAACCCGACTTTATGGTTTTGCACTTTAATCTCACCTTGTAGCTTATTTACACAGCAAGTAGCTTTAACTTATCACCACCATGAAAAGCATTACGAGTCCTCGGTATGCTTAACCCATAATCACCAAACTTCATAAGCTCACAAAAAGCTTATCGGTTGGACTTAGCTTGTGTGAATTGGTTCCTTTTGGAGCTTATCTACCGATAAACAAAGTCCAATTGCTTAATTTCTAGCTTGTAGCTCATTTACTAGAAATGCAACATGCTTTTGTTTGTCGATTTCACACACTTGGGCCTATACCATTGTACTCGGGGATGGAAGCTTTTCATAAGCCTCTCAAAAGCTCATCGGTGGGTCCCACTTGATGAGCTTTGGCTTTGGAAAGCCAACCACCTCGACTTCTACTCGATTCTTAGTTTGGCATTTTCACTTATTTCCTAAGCTTAAATGGCCACTCTAATTAGTTGCGGGGGAGTTTGGATCTGTACTGTGGAATTGCTTATTTGCTTATTTTGAGCTTATAAGTCAATTCCGAGGCATAGGCTAGTATATTCTTATATATTATACTTGTACAAATATATTTTATACTTTACTTTTAGTATGGAGCTTATTACAGAGCTTTAGAGGCCTCAATTCCATCCAAGTTTAGCCCAAAAAGGCTAAACTCGACTAAACCATAAGCTCATGCTTATAAGCACTTCTCGATGCTTATTTTTGTTCATATACACCTATTATACTGTACATATATACACATACTTTTGTTTCACCCTTTATAGCTTTTTCAAGTTTATTCAAGCTTATTCTCCACTTAGAGCCCAAAAGCTCAATCGTGGGGAAATAAGCCCACGTTTAATTTATTTGTAGGTTTTATAAGTTTTATTTTCATCTTATATGTATATTATCTGTTTATATTTAGTTTTATAAAGAGAGAAAAATCAAAAGACCCTTTAACCATAAGTGCTAGCTTATTTAGGAGTTTGAGCTTATTTGTTGTTATTATGGAAATAAGTCGCCCACGAGCTTATTTCCAAGTTTTGAAAAGTTAGCTTTGTTAAAGTTATATATTTTAGCTTAATAAGTAGTTTTGTAAAAGAAAATCAAAAATAAAATAAAGTGCAAAAGGTTGTGTGTTAGATTCGAACCTAGGTTCCATTGGTGACAAGTTCACTGCATAACCCACCTAGGCTAGCTCACTTCTCAGTTATCCTTTGCACATTTTATTTCTTATAGTAGTAACATTTTTTAAGTTTCAAATTTTTCTTTATCCATTTATTTTTAATAATTAATAAATAGTACTAGTAATTAGAATAATAGTAAATAATTAATAAATAGAATAATTATGTATAAAATATATTTTCAATTTTAAAATTCATTTTAGATTTTTCAGATTCTTTATTCCATTTATTTAAGTTAATTTTAGATTTTCTTATTATTTAATTCATTATTAAATACATTTAATTCATTTTAATTTATATTAATTAATTTAATAGTGTAAAATTTATTTCAATTTTCTAATAATTTTCTTATCTTTTAGAATTCTAAAATATAATTTTCACATTTGTGGAGTTGTATTGGATGAATTCACGTTTTATTTTGTGCGTTTACATAAAATTTAGTAAACGTAAGTTTTAGATTTTAATCGTTAAACAATTGTAAATATAGAATTAAAATGACTTCAAAATTTTGATAAGTTTTAATTTCCTTAGTATAATCTATCCTAATCCTTTTCTGTTTTATTTTGTTTCATTTGTGTAATTATTACATACATGTATATGTTTTAGTTTTCTTTAGATTTTCTTAACTTTCATATAAATTTGTAAATTATAGTTTTATTTTATTTTATTTAATTTGCATTTAAGCCCTAAGGCATGCAAATTCCTCTTGGGAAAGTTTTGTTTTATTCGTTACGTTTACGTTTATTTAAACTTAAACGTATGTTTGTAAATACTTTAATATTTTTAGGTTTCGATTATGCGTTTTTATTGGACGTGGCTGTGACAGAGCTATTACTATTCACATTCCTAGTGTTAGTCAATCGATTCTGTTTTCCTATACTAATATTATTTTCAACAATTCACAAGTCATTATACCGAACGTCGCGCCACCGGGACATAAACGATCCAAGGATATTTTAATCCTTGGTAAACTTACATTCTCTCCCGGGCTGTCGCCCTTTTATCATCTGTTACGGTTGACCGTACACAAGCGGTTGGCTTGTGTGACGGAGAAATAAAAGAAGGTAGTTCGGGAGAAATCAGAGAGAGAAAGGTGTGTTTGTGTGTGTTTTTAGTGAGAGAAAGTAGTGTAGCAAATGAGGGTGAGTGGGTTTATATACTTAGGAGCTAGGGACTAAATAAAAATGAGGGAGATGGGAGGGATGGCCGGCCAAGGAGAAAGAGAGGGGCCGGGGTCGTCATTTTTCGTAAACTATCCCGTTTACCCATTCCCGAGCTCATATATTGTCCCACGAGTGTCCCACGACGTTCATTCGACTTTCTATTATCGTTATTTATGTTTTTCCACGAGTTTTGACTATTTATTTGTCAATTTTCGAGTTACGGTCCAAAAGTTACATTATTTCTCGTTTTAGGCTTTTATAGTGCCGAATCGAATATTGCCTAACAAAAAGAGTTAAAACTCACACGATAACTCATCCAATAATAAAATAATTCATAAAAACCAATAAACGATATCAAATCAAGTCATGGTCGATGAAAATAGTGATAAAGGCAAAGCTCGGTTTAGTTTAACGTAATGCGGTTACCTAAAATAGACTCCCTAAATTACCAGTTGTCACAATTTCTCCTTGAACTGTTGTCTTTTTTAAACCAAATTTATTCCCTGCTCCCCATTGATCATAACCTAGATACTTACCCAGATTTATTAAAACAAAACATACACTTTCACACTTACCAACATTTTTTCAGATCTAGCAGTAAACTAAAAACAAACACCACACCCAAATCCATCATGTTTAACAAAAATCACACTTTTTTTTAAACAAACACCACACACCAGTATACCACTATTGCAGCTGATCACTCCTACCATCACCACCATCGGCGACCATAAATGCCCGTTAACACCACCAATTATCCGGTGAAACTTTTCAACACTACATATCCGTTTGTCTACAACCACCGATCTAGATTGTCGCTCGTATTTCTGATATGGTTTCCGATTTTGATTTTGATTTAGATTTAAATTTTTGTTTTTTTTTTGTTCTTTTTTTTTGGTTAACGAACTGGGTGGGTATTTGGCTTTGTGTCTTGGTTTTCCTGGTGTTGTGGATTTTCTATTTGATTTTTGTTTTTGTTGTTGATTATCAACTTTGATGGTGTTGATTTATGTTTGTTTCGGATCAATGAATATTAGACTTTGAGTTATAGACTTGCTCACGTTTTTTTTTATTGATATTAGCATTTGATTGTAAACCCAATAATGTGTTTTGATTTTTGGATTAGTTAAATTTACAACAAACGGCGGTTTAGTCGACGTAAACGGTAACCGCCGCTGTAAGAATTGTCCTCCGCCGCCATCTCACATTTCAGATATGGGAAATGCGCCCTACTGTTTTCGGGCATTTAACAACACTAGCTTGTAGCTTAAAGAAAAACTTGAAGAAGATATACGGAAGAAGAAGAAAAATGGAAGAGAAGAAAGAAATGAAGAAGAAAATAGAAGGGAAGAAGATGCGGAAAATGATAGAAGCAAATGAGTTTGTTTTATTACTGTAGTAGATAGCATTTGATTTGTGTGGCTCTAATTTGATACTAGAAAAAAGAATATTCTACGTAACGATGTTTTAGAAAACAGTTGTATTTTTTTAGAAGAAATATCAATGTTCATCAATTTTGTAATAAAAAGTATCGTTCATCAATAAAAGATGTTGTTCATCGATAAAAATAGTTTTTCATTTGTTTATCAATAAAGTTATTGTTCAATCAATAAAAAATTTGTTCATCAGTTGTCTAAAAGAAATCACAATGTTCATCCATTAAAGTCGCGGTGTTCATCGGTTCATCAATTAGTTTTTTTATGTTACATTATAACGTTCATCGCTTTTCTTTGATGTTACATTACAATATTCATCGATTACATCACTTGTTCATCGATTTTTTGGTTCATCGATTCATTAGTTAGTTTTGGTCATCGATTAATTTTGTTCATCGATTATTTTTAATAATGTTCATCGCCAAGTTACTATTATTCATCAATTCATCAATTTTCTAATAAAAATACAATTATTATCGTTCATCGATTATTTTTATATTGTTCATCGATTATTTTTGATAATGTTCATCGGTTATTTTTATAATGTTCGTGCTTTTCGAAAAATAACGTTTATCGATTATTTTGATATTGTTCATCAATTATTTTTGTTAACGCTCATCGCTTATTTTTATAACGCTCATCGGCCAAAAATAGCGTTTATCGATTATTTTTGATATTGTTCACCGTTATTTTTATAACGTTCATCGATTATTTTGATAACGTTCATCGCTTATTGTTCATCTTTAACGTGCAATATCTCACTCATATCATATCGGATTTGAGTGATTCA
The DNA here is from genome assembly GCA_022545495.1 of Chrysanthemum lavandulifolium. Classification (NCBI taxonomy): domain Eukaryota; kingdom Viridiplantae; phylum Streptophyta; class Magnoliopsida; order Asterales; family Asteraceae; genus Chrysanthemum; species Chrysanthemum lavandulifolium. The sequence continues at coordinate 182,686,432 of CM040244.1, read as the reverse complement.
AATTTCTGGGTAAAGAATGGTCAAAAGCCTACAATTTTCATGATTTAAGTTTTGTAAAATTCGGCTTTTAAACTAGTCAAAATTAGAGCCGAAAATGCCGAAAATTTCAAGAAAATCAACACCCACTTAAAAAGTTTGAAAAAAAAGTTGAAATTAATATATCATAATGCATACCAAATTAAAGAGAATTAAATTTAAAAAAATATGGTGAAATCGGTTTTCATAAAAGTTCGTTATTTAAAAGTTATTTACGTTTAAAGTTTTGAAGTGAAATAAAAAAATGAGTTAAAAGGACCAAATTGCCACTAACCGAATTTAATAGATCTCAAGTCATGCATGCTATATTTTTACTTACATTCGTGAGTAAACGAGCACATCAAATCGTGTATGTCCAAAAATTGAACCTTATTCTCGTCTATCCATCATACTTGATTACTTGGCCCAACAAAACAAAAGCCCAATCAGAAAACTTAAGGATTTGCAAATAAATTCGCTAGTCAAGTTTTAGTTCCATGAACAAATTATCAACCTGTTGGATCATCGATTGAGTTTTATTTTTTCATGACAACTGACTATTTCATATTACATACATCACAAATCTATCTAACATGTGTTAACGAGAACTTTAACTCACAATCAAAAGAAGCTCACAATTATTGGATACCACCGGCCACAAGATCGTTGATAACCAAAGACTCAAAAGTAGTGTTTGATAATGACTTAAAGAGTCTTAATTGTAAAATAGCTAAGTTAATTAAGTCACTAATTGAGTGTTTGTTTGGTGCTTAATTTAAATAGATGACTTCTTAGAAAAAACCATGAGAGTGAGGGTCTCTATATTAAGTCATCACTTTTATCATACTTTTACATATTTACCCTTCCACTTCTTAACATCTGATCAACACTTATTTCAAATAAAAGGTATATCAATAATTTTTTTTTTAATTCAGACACTTTATTCAGCACACAAAACAAACAACCATTTATTCATCTACAAACAGACAACATATATCTAAACAAACACTTTAATTTAACATGACTTAGGTGGTGTTTGATAATGACTTAAAGAGTCTTAATTGTAAAATAGTAATTTAATTAAGTCACTAATTGAGTGTTTGTTTGGTGCTTAATTTAAATGGATGATCTTCTGAAAAAGCATGAGAATGAGGGTCTACATATTAAGTCATCACTTTTATCTTTTTTTTACATATTTACCCTTCCACTTCTTAACCACTAATCATCACTTATTTTTTGACACTTTATTCAAAGATCTAAACAAACAACCATTTATTCATTTACATATGTGACAACATATATCCAGAATGAATACTTTGGTTTAATGAGCTTAATATAAAAACTAAACAAACAGGCCCTTAATATAAAAACTAAACAAACATGCCCAAAAGAGTTATGTGAATAACATGTTGTTTGGATTAGAAATACAAGAATGAGAACGAGCTTACATGTCTTTCTATATTTATATTATCTCTAATGTATTTAGAACGTCTATTATTATAGATCTTAAACCTTTTAAATTTACACACCTTGTTATTATTAGTTATTTTTAAATTCAAATTTGAAAATTTACTAATTACACATTAAATAATAACATTAAGGAATATTACAATAATACAAGTACTATAATAAATCTAAAAATGTTTACAGTTAAAAATATAACTTTTTAAATTTATACATAATAATGTGACATATAAACCTTTTCATACTCTCACAACACAAGCTGATACCGCTACAAATTATCATACATCATCAAAAAACGTTGTTCGCCAAAAAAGATGCATTATAAATAAATCATAAACATTTATTCGGCCACGCTGCTTTGTGCGAAAACAATAATAACACAGGTTTTAGGACCACGCAGTGGGCACGTCCGGGGAGTGAGTCGAAAAGTTATTGGTGCTTCAAGTTCCACTCTGGCTTCGTCTTCAGGCTTCAAAGACATATACACAGGCTTAGCACGGGATCGGACCGGATAGAAAAACGATCTGGTCCAAAAGTCCAAACTAAGGACCAGACCGACATGTTCGGTCCACGTCCAGATTAGTCCGATCCAGTTGTCGGTCCATTCCAAAAAAGCACAATAGTCGGTTGCGCGTAAGAATCGACTAATCAAGGACTGAAAATGAGAAAAACGGTAGACCAAGGACCAAACCGAAATATGTTCGTTACGATCGGTTCGGTCTGGTTCGTGGTCTGTGATGCTTAGCACTAATAATACACATGAAGAAGTGAACAAACTCGAAGGTGTTTTTTCATCCACTAAAAAATCTGTTTCATCCACTTTCAACACATTTTTTGGTAAGTTGTCGAATGCGTTTGCTGAGAAAGGTGTAAATTTTGGTAAAAAAAAACCGTGATTGATGAAGAGGATGAAGATGACGAGGAAAGCGATAATGAAGTAGGTGAGGATGTTGGAATGAATGATGCAGGGGACAATTATGATTAGGTGTTCTGTTTTGTTAAAACTATTATGAGAATGTTGAAACTATTTACGTTGATATGAATTATGTTGAAACTACTCAGGATTGTTTGTATATCAAAACTCTGGAAAAACGGTCGGAGAAAGGCTTGCAAAATGCACGTTCAGTTGCTATATATAGGCAGATTGATGTAGATTACCTATTACCTTTACTTGATATTATTATTACAAATTGTAAAGAAAACCATAATTAATTAGTCAAAAGTAAAACTGTTATTTTATAAAAGTAAGAGAGAGAAAGCGATTTTTTTTTTTTTTTGGTCGGGTGACAATTATTTAGGGACGGAGAGAGTAAGAATTATTACCACAATTTTGATGTTACCAAAACTTAAGGGGCTATGGAAGAGTTATGATCAAATGAGAAAAATAATTAAAAAGAGAATGATGAAAATAAACCACAATCACACATTTTAGATGAACTTACAAAAGTAATGTATATCTAATTCTCACAATTCTCATTTTAGCTATTTTTCTCACTTGATCCTTTTCTAAGCAAAGTTAGATTACTCAAGATGAACAATAATAACTTTGTTAACCGTTATCTATACTACTTTATAAAGGGTTTGGGTCATTCTAAATATAGTAGTCTTAAAATTTTTAAGACCAAAAACATTTCCATCAAAAGAAAGTTAATTTGCTAAGCATAATAATTAAGCATACATATAAATTTAAAAAATAATTAATGTCTTAAATTTTCATACTTGTAACATCCTCCAATATTTATGCATCTCATTTAAACCATATGAATACATGTAAAAAATGTAATAAATTAAAATACGTAATTCACGGAAATTAAAATACGTAAAGTTATTCTAGAAAAACATATATATAAAAACGTTTCTTTCGTCGTAAAAATAGTTATCGGTGATACTGTCGTGTCGCATTGCTTGGCACTCTTCTAAGATATATTTATAAATTCTTCAAAACTATTCAAAACTAAGATTGAGGTTAATGATAACTAACGAAGAATCCATGATATATATTGGATTCTTGTAATCTACATAACTGTACGACAATATAAGCAACACAAGATGAACAATAGAACCTTTATTCAAACCTAAGCCACAATAGTCAGCTTAGATTAAGTTTACAATAGTATCCAAAATATTACAAGATTAGATTAATGTCAATGAGACAATAATCATGTAAATCAGAGACAAGACAAGATCAATGAAATGATCGGAAAGAAGAAGAGTGTGACACAATGACGCACACACAAGTGTTACTAACCCTAGATTAAGGGACTTATTAAATAGAGATTAAGTTACACTAAGACCCTCTAACGGCTATAAATGTCTCATCACAGGAATGAGAATAGCTTCCAGTAAACGAGCATCTTGGAACTTTAAACCTTTTATTCTTTGTCCATGATTAACCCCTGTAGAATCTCGCAATGAACATAACTTGAAAGCCATTAGCAATTGATAGAATGATATGTTTGCCACAGATTGATACCCCAAATTTTAACATTCCCCTTAATCGATGAGCAAACATATCAAACAATATCAATTTTTCACACAAAATTTATCTTGATAGACGGGGAGGTTTTAGTGAGTATGTCGTAGTTTGGTTTGAAGACCCAATCTTTTTGCACTTATAACACC
>CM040244.1:182587609-182682231 GCA_022545495.1 Chrysanthemum lavandulifolium | reverse complement strand
GGAACTTAACCTAGTCAAATTCCGGTTTAGGGAGGATTGTTGGGAATTACAGTAATCCATCGATTCTCGCCAAGTGATTCTCGCCAAGAAGAAATGATTCTACCAAGAAGAGAAAGGATTCTCGCCAAGCTATACTTGCCAGAAGTGTTAAAGGTACATTGTGTTGTCACTTTGAAAAGTGGGAACCACGTAGAGAGATAAAGCTCAAGATAGAGTAAAAGTCAGCCAGATTAAAGATAGGTTGGCGCCATGCTTATGTAGAGTCGTCTCGGAATAAACACGATGATTAACAAAACAATATGATTAGTTGCATGCTTGTCTAGATGCATGCTTAGTCTATGTTAGTTTTAGGAGCGTAAATTGTCAACGCCATTAGGGTTTCTTGCCTATATAAGAAACCATGATAGATTGTAATAGATAAGCTTTTCTCAAGTTTCTCAAGTCTTGCATACTATCCAAAACATAGAGTTTCTATAATCAAAGATCCATAGAGGATCAAAAAGCACCTCCTTGATGTAAAACCTCCAGTCCACCGGCGGTTATAAGCAAAGGGAAGACTCGGTACTTGTGCCTTATGAAGAGGATAGCTGGAAGAAGAACAGCTGGATACATCCTATAGAAAGAAGTTTAAAATTGTTAGACACACCGCAAAAAAGCTAAAATTTGAACAAGATCAAATCACGTGGCCAGGAGGGTCGAGTGGTGGTGTCACTCTTCACGAGATCTGATGCGGTTAATCGACTCGATAAGGGCGGTGCCACCTCTCTTGTGCAACAACAAAAGCTTGTGGAGGACTCTGATTATAACATTGAAGAACGAGAAAAGGAAAAGTGCGAGAAAGATAAAGGCGATGAAAGCTAAGTGGTAAAATGATGAAGATGTTGATTATGAAAAGTATCTTCTTGGCAGTCCGTGCGAGTCTAAGGAAAACTTACGAACCACCAAAGGACCGGGTCTCCTCATCTCATCTTCATCGGTTCATCTTCGTTTCCTCCTACCACCATCAAAAGATCAACCAAATCAACATCGAATCGGTGAAAAGCCACTCGATCTTGGTTTCTCATACTCATAAAGAATTGTGAATCTTTGTCAAACAAGTCGAGGAAAGAAAGACATGCTCTACGGGAAGATGAATTTCTATCTTGATCAATCTGATATCTTCATGGCGAGAATAGCGAGATGAAAGTTGAAAGGGAGTATGTCCGAAGCTCATGAAAGATGATCTTCAAGGAAAATGGGCGAGATGATCAAAGGATACACTACTTAAGTTCCTTCTTGCGTCGTTCCTAAAGCGACAAAGGAGATGTATACGGACAACTTTATGGAATCTCACACGGGCAAGCAAACCATGAAATCAACTCGATGAATGTGAACATCAATCCGGTTGAACCAGGTCTTTTCGGATGATGAATTGGTGAAAGCTAGTAGCTCAAATGTCTAAGCAGCTTGCAACGTTTGTCTCCGAAGCTAAATTTTTGAAGCATTCTTTGGAATACCAACTTCGGTCGACATCTGAGAGAAGAAGGCATAAGGCCTAAGCGTTCGAGGCGATGAAGACAAGGATCGGGATAATAATGCGAGCATAAGCGCTCGAAGAAGTACAGTGAATCATCTTATGCCACCTCCACTGAAGCGGACTCCGCAGCTGACAAGGTCTCCTCCTCGTTCTTCTTGAAAACCTCGGGTTCTTCGAGTTACCACCGAGACTCGAAAACCGGTGATCACTTTGAGTATCTGGTTGGTGACGATGAGGAATTCCATGAGCTGACAACCCCCTCTGGGACAAAGTACGAAGCCCGGAATCCTCGTCAGGGCATGAAAAAGAAGAAGAATCGCGAGGGCGTCGTATCATGGCTAGATGAAGATAACTTGAAGAATTTGAATGGTTTCTACACTTGTTAACTCCCTTTATCCGGTGAAGGTCAAGATCGGTGAGCGGTAATACATTGGAGCATGCTGAATCTGCAAGAAAATTCCGAGTAAAGAAGATGGCGAAATCGAGTTGAGGCGAATCAAGAATGAAGCTTTTCAAGCTGTTAAAGATAGCTCGGAAAGTGCCATCGGTCGAATATCACCTTGAAAACATTGCTCGAGTTATGTCTAACAACATGGATTGGCTCGACCCGAAGCAAACATCGACTTCACCAAGCGGGACAACCCTCCATATTACACATGGTGGTCTAAACCTCTACCAACAATTGGCCGACAGGATGAGCCTAGGATTCCATTTAGATATTTGTTCAACAAAGACTTGGAATTTCTTCTTCACGGTGGCGATGGTTCGAAATCGCTACATCTTGACACTTCCATTCCGGCGGCCGTATACTCTAGCGCATAGCCATCGAGGAAAGAGCTAACCCATGTTCTCGACAATATGGCGGTATGACGTGATGCTGCATGTATGGGATTCACCATTGGCGAGCAGCAAGAATCTACTCTGAGCGCCGAGGTTGAAGTCTCAACATGAAGTGTTCGATTACTAAAGTATCGTTGCCATCAAACATGTTGATCTTTACGTCTAAATGGGACTACACTTTCCTCAAGAATATTGTGGTCAAAGGCAAGATGAAAGGGATTATGCATTCTCGAAGCGGACTTTGAGAATTTGTCTATCAGCGACATTGAAGACATGTACCTTGCAAAAGTGCGGTCGCATGAGACAATTTTCAGCTGAAGTACAGCGTGAATTCATCAAGTCCTTGCTTATCTTCATCGGATGCATAGTCATCGCGAGCGTGTAGAAGATCTCCATTTCGCGGTTGAATCATATCGGACCCGTGTCAACTTCGATCCACCTCGGCTAGATCTTCCGAGCATCAACCGGCTTCCAATACACACACGTCGACAAACCATTCGGCGTCGTTTATCGCGGTGAACTTCAGCGAAATTGCTTGATGGCGTGTAGAGATCTTCACAAGTTTGGGGATCACACTTTGAAGAAGGTTAAGGCGGATTGGCTTGCTCGGTTGAAGGCGATATATGAAGGCATAGGGTCTCAGCGATGGAACTCTCGGGGCGAAGGGATGTGCGAGAGGATCATCGAATGATTGATGAAAGGTTGTATCGAAGGGATCGATTGAACATTAGAAAGCTTTGTTGGTGGTCGACCAGGATTAACATCCGGCTATCAGCATACATCACCTCACAGCAACATCACTTTGGACTTCGATACCCGCGAGCGCTTCTTTCATAATATTTTGGATGTGTGATTAATTATGACTATGGCTTGTGCACATAACGATTATGACAACCCGTAATTGTCAAGAAAAGGACCACGTAGTGCGCTTGATGCCACAATCCTTATAAAGGGCGAAAGCTTCTTATTTTGAGTAAAACCTATCAAACCTTTCATCTTTCAAGGTTTTGCTCAAAGAACAAGTACTTCCCGTATAATTTTTAAAACCTCAACCGTTTATATCACTTGTTGAGGGGGTATTTGAATTAAAACTTTGTTCACAAATTGTTCATAGTGGTCATCTTCCAGCAACACTCGAAATGGTCATATTTATTCTCAACTTTTCAAAATAACATTTATATGCCATTTTTGAGGGGAGAAAATTTTGTGATAAGAAATATGTTGTGTTAATGCAAATGAATCTTTGTGCTATAGACTTAACCAATGAATTGACGATATAGCTGTTAGTAACTCGAAAAGACTTGTCGGGGCGGGTAATAATTTCAAGCTAGTTAGCTAGTAATGTAGCGTGTCTCATGAAAGGACTTGTCAGGAGTAGAAAGTACCATTGAAAAACTCTTGGTAGACATGAACTACATGGGTTTGACAACCTTTGAGGTTTGTCTACACCTTCAAGGTGGTTATTAGAGCTAGTTGTCACCTAAAGGCGACAATGTAACTCTTTAACTATGTAGCGTAATGATGTCTCGGAGGATTATATATCTTGAGTTGATCAATTCATAAAGTCGCTCTTTCCTCCTTGTCTGATTTCAGTAAAACTCTTATGCATGTGGAGGAGTATTTCGAAAATCTAAAACTCTTGAAGTGTTCAAACATGTTTTCATTCCTGAACACTTTGAGAGATTTTCATGAAAAATGGTTTTATGGCAATGGAGTTATAAGGAGATTAAGGTTAGGAATAACTTAGTCCTATGATCCTTGAGCCGAAGGATCACCAAGGACATCACAAATAGTTAGTACTTAGAGTCCTTAGGTATGATTATAAAAAGGAGAAAATGAGAATCGGAGAAAGAGGAGTTGAAGAATTAAAAGAAATACAAAGAAAAGGGTGAAAATAGCCCTCAAATTATTCAACTTAGAGGCGGACACAGGGTTCAATTCATATACTCTTGGTTGTCACTTAGTGGCATTGAGGTATTGAAGATTAAAAGTCGTCATGGACCCGGTGATGCATGCACTATACCTTCTTGCCACTCAAGTCTCTCGAAAAGCATTTCATTCTCATGGGGAACCTACATGAACTATTGGCTTTCTCTTAGAGATCGTTGGTATTGAAAAGGAGACCCTCTCCTAGTCTCCGCTCGGGAAAACCAGCACTATTGAGTCTAGAGCCACGAGATTCATCAAAGATCTCTTAAGTACACTTGACATTTCGACACTTGATGTTCAACAATAAGAACATCGGTGATGCGTTATCGAGTCCTTCTGAGATCTTAGCAATGCATCGAGAACATTTATGAGAGGTTCTGGCTGTGATCCTCGGTGATTGAATAAACTCTGCCGGGGTCAACATCAACGACCACAGCGACTTGGTGTCTCAAGCGGTCTACGATCGTGAGGTGATGCTTGATTGTACCTCGGCGACTCATCTGAGCTATAGATGTACTTGGTGCATCGTGTTATCTCACTTGTGGACTCGGTTCAGAGCGGCCTTTGTAAATTAGAGTTGTGTTTCACACTATGCTATTAACACTCTCGAAGTTCAAACTTGTAAGTGTCGGAATCCATATTACTAACCGTTTGAATGTTTTCTTCTTATGGAAGCTCACGGAGGCGGAATGATCGTGCGATTCTTCTCATGCTCGCGCCAACATCATCACTAATGGAAGTTCTATCTTAAAGCAACACAAAGTCAATGATTCTTCGCCAAATCAAAGAATCTCAAAGTTAAAGACTTAAGAACTTCATCGGTATTGAAATCAACGTCAAAGTGTGTGAGCATGTTGAAGAATGGCGATGGAAATCTTATGCACGTTGACGGACACGAAGCGAGACATGATGCGGAACAACAACAACATCTATCACTACCATCACAAGAACAATGATCAAAGAACAAAGTTAAAGATGACGTCAAAGCAAAAGCATTTAGAAAACAATTTCTCTACCTTTGGGAGATTGTTCAAATCAAGGCAATTCTTCTGAAGAAAGAAGAATGTGAGAAGGCGTCAAAGCTACTATTACATCAACGCTTCACCGTTCATATTCATTCATCACTAACACTTAGGGAGATTGTTGGAATCACTCCTAAACCTAAATCAAGTGTTAGTAATTAATATGTAATGGTTAGCTTAATTATAGCCTTTATGTTTGTTATTAGCCTTAAGCTTATGTAGAAGGCCCATGAGCTTAAGCCCAAGCCCATAGGAGAAAGGAAGGGACTAGGAAGTGTTGCCCTAGCTTCCCTATAAATACTCTTGTATAACCCTCACTTGAGGGTTGGTTGTTCAATTATTTCTTTCACATATCCTCGCATAACTTGGGTCAAGTATTACGTGTGTGTGTGTTTGGTTTATTGTTCAATCGCCTTTATCTCTTTCTATGTTGCTTGTGTTGTAAAACTAGTGACCTATGAGACCTAAACAATGGCAACTCCTAATGTGTAGAGTTCTTTGCAATTCAACACGGTGGAGAAATCCCGTCAATTGGCTAATTTGGGGGACATGGATGTTCGAGCTAGGTGCGATGCAATGTTAGACACATCCTATGATTCACAGCCGGGCGGGTAACAGCTCAATTGATGAGGTAGTTTGGAACACCAACATGATTTGACGGTAATGGCTTTCTACATGATGACAATTCAATGATCGCTTCTCGGACGGGTTACACGGGTCAAGGTGTTGAGGATACTATGAAACTCAATCTTGAATTGACGGATAGATTCACAACTATGGACTCAAAGATCACGGGTCTTCAAAATTCGACAACTACTCGGTGATACAATCGGAGGTTGAAGCAGGGTAAGTGTTTTGGAGAGACTAAGAAGGCCAAGGTTTAATGCATTCGAGAAAGTGAAGAAAATGGGAAGAAAGCAAGCTATTTGGGATTCAAAGTTTAGAGGATGCATCCAAGCAGGGGAGGTGAGAGTACAAATCGGTGAGGCATGGAAGGTAAAGCGTTACTAGATGATTCTTTAAAGGCTGCCGAGTTGAAGAAAAGGAGAAGGAAGTGGTGCGAAATAAGTGCCGGTGTTCTTTGCATCCGTGATAGTATTGAAGTAACCCTTTGCAACAAGCTTGGTATTATTCTAGCCTTGCCAATTCAGACGTTTCAAGTCGAGGCAAACGATACAATTATAAGCACCACATAACTGACACCAAAACCAAAAAGGGTGAGAATGAGGTTGCCATACATTTGCTCAACCTCGACAATCGACCTATCCCTACACCCGAACCTATTGCTAAGAGTCTAAAAATTGGTGAAGTGCAAAAGGTGTGATTCTTGAACACGATATTGGAAAGGGTAAAGGGATTGCGAGCCAACATTGAATTTTAAAAGTAGAGAGGAAGCGAGATAGCTTATGATGGAGAATTTTCTAAAATATTATATGGAACTAAAAGTTAAAGAAATTGCTAAAGAAAAGGAAAGGTAGCGTGGGAAGAAGCCTCTAAACAAGCTGTAGAAGAGTGGAATAAACAACAGAGGTATTTTCAACCGTCTGAGAAAACTAAGACAAAGATACCTATGAAGTGCATGTTTGAGCCCAATCCAGAAGATAAATGTTGGGAAGCTTGTGTGGTTGAAGAATGGACGTTGTATGCTTATCCAAGAGTACATGCTTTAATGAAGACTGTAGCCAGACAAATGTTGGAAGTTAACCTTAATTTGCAATGTACTAAATCAACTAATCAATTGTTCATCCCACTGCTTGAGAAAGATTGAGAAGATTGATGATTATGAAATTCCTTTGGCCATCAAGGCAAGCCTCAGTAGAATGAAAAGAAAGCGAGACGGATCAAAAGCATTTGATGAAGAATCGAGTCGATAAGATAGTGTGGGCTTAGATAGGTGGAAATGGAACATGTAATTTTACGTGTAGGTTTACTTTTTTACCTATAAACAATAAATAAATAACAACAAAGTTTAACGACTTACGTTTGAAAAAAGTTTGAGCGATCGGTTCTTTAAAGATGGACTTCTAGACCGGGCAAATGATCTTGGTATCACATTTGGATGTTTAATCCACCAAGCATGAGATTTTTCAAGCGACTCGAGGATCGCACCTATGAGAATAAAAAAATAAAAAAGAAAAACTTAAAATTTTAAATATACAAATCAATAAAAATGTTAAGTTGGAAAATGGATACACGAAACCCAAATACAAATCCAGACGGTGTGTATGTCGGACAATGCTGGATCTTTCTTCAATCTTAAAGGTGGTCATCAGTGTGCTTATCAAATACATTATGAAGTTGGTGGTATAAATGAGTCCAAATATGCTACCCCATGGAAAAGCATTCCAATCATCTAGATTATCAACTAACCTCATCGGTGTATCGTCCACCTCGCATGTCAATAACGACCCATAAAGATCACCTCTAAGGCTAACAAAAGATAAAGGCGTCGACGTCTTCATCGGATATCTGTCGAAACCACTCTTCATCCTCGATAACACCAATAACATCTAAGTTGGTTAGAATATACCCTTGCTTGGCGGAAATACCTATTACGAAAATTTAGAGAACGGATGTATCGACCCAAAGCTTACATATCCAAGCGGGCGGTCATTAGACAAAACTTACGATGACCAAAATGTAAAGCATGCCCTTGAATGTAAAAATGAAGGGCATATCATAGTGAAATCGTCAACTTTATGTTGTTTCCTTAGCATATAATCTATGATGTCGTTTCATGTTCAAAAACAAGAGATTAATCTAGCTTCCAAGCATGTATTCCTAAACAAGATGCGGCGTCTGCGTCTAACTTTTGCTTTTCAACCAAAAGTAGTTCAGCTTACTCGTAATGATTAACTTAGCTTCATAGTCCTAAAAAGGGTCAACAAAAACAAAAATTTAAGTCAGACCATAGAACGAATCTATACCAACGTCGTAAACAATTGCATAGACGATGCATATAAACCACTCCTTATTAGTCTATAGAGTGCCACTAAATTTTTTAATAAACCAGGTTATGTTACATACCTATCTAACGACATCTAACGTATTATACCCTACATAATTACGAATCAGACAGACATAAAAAAGGAGCAATGGATAATAAAATGGAATTAACACATATATAACAAAGGTATTAATCGAATAACAACAACGATTTGTTAAAGCATAGAACCAATTGGAAATAAATAATATGTAATAAACAACGAGCAAAATATTTACATACCATATTTGGCCACATTTTTTAAACAAACTTGATAATCGAATGTGGTTTGCACTCAACACTGTAGCTTTCTAGTTGGTGACATAACTTAAGATACAAGGAAGAGAGGGGGTGAAGAAGAGCAGTGCGATTTGTGAAAACAAGTAAGTAAGAATGTTTTATGCGAGAAGCAAAAGAGAAAGCGGTAACTATGAATGTTTTTGTGCGAGTGTGTAATTGATTTTGAATAGATATGTCTTTGTACTTTCACTATTCAAAGTGTAATTTCTATATAATGTGAAATAATGAAACAACCCTTACCAAAATATACGATTGCCCGGCGCTTTTTAGTTGCCCAAAAACAATGCATTACATATCACGGGACACTTGTCACAATGTCGATGAGTTCTTGATAGCGGATTTGCCTCGGTCCATTTCAAATTAAAAAAATGATTCGGAAAGTAGTAGCCGAGGTGGCAGCGGTCTATTGCATCATTTTCCTAAAAGGAGAATATATTGAGAATCCGTTATAAAGGAAAAGATCCGGTGTTCCTCTTTGCTCTATAGAGGCCGATAGGGGTTACTAACGAAACCTAACTTTTCCTCTAGCTTTCTCTACACTATATATACAAGGCTTACGGTTAATGGTTTTGTTAACTTTTGTACACACATTACCTTAGTCTTTTCTCTCTTCTCTTTGCAATTGTCGGCGAATAAACCCCCGCCTTTAGGGTATTCGATTTGGTTTTGCTAAAACTATTTTGTATTGATATAGCAATCTTTTCAACGCGTGGTTAATTCGTGTATGCAAGCGTGGTTATAACTATTATTACCATCGGTTTGAGTTGTAAAAGGTAAGGACAACTACGTGTAAACCACTTTCATATATTTTGAAGAGATCTGGCCGATTCGAAAAGGTATATTCTGCATTTACTTTTCGGTTAATTAATTGCAATTATATGAAGTCTTCCATTGTGTATCTTATGTGTTGTCTTGTTTATTATTTTGTATGTCAAGTCTAATAACCTCAACAAGTTTAACATTAGCAAGACCAACAAGTACGTACTGTACAAGACTTAGGTTAGCCAGAGAACTTTGTTTGATGTAGTGGTATTGGTATGAAAATTATACATAGAGTTATAAGAAAGATGCAAAAATGAATCGAAACCAAGATTGTTATCGAGCCCTAGTTGAAACTGGTGATCTTACAAAGTTTGATCCTGATATTTGTTACGTATGTTGGTCTTTAAATGATCTTACAATTTGTAAACGAGGTCTCATCAAATTTTGCTATGTTTAAATTTTAAGTTTTTGTAAATTTTCAAACTTTTATTTATATATTTTTTGAAAAATAATATTTTAAAATGATCCATTTGAGGGTGTTAATTAACAAGAACCATTGAACATGTTGTCACTGACGAGTCGAGTCATCGGCACGTTGTCATGGGTTTTGGCTGTAAATTTTGTTGGTATTACTGCAAGTTATTATTCATATAAACGTAGCTTTTTCTAGATACATGTATATTTTTATTATTTATGTTTTGAAATACATGTATATTTCTATTTTTGCTTGTATTTTTTGTGCCGTATGTATTTTATGTGGGTTAATACGTGGCTTGTGATGTATTCTTTTTTATGATTCTTTTTCTTAATTGTTATGTGCTTACAAACTAGCATAAAGTTGTGTATAGTTATGTTTTTTTATTTTAGTTGTGTAAAGCCATGTGAAGTATTTTTTTTTCCCTTGTATTTTTTAACAGGGTTTTATGTTTTTGGTTTTTGTGAAGTCGGCAGTTTTAGGAGATAAACTCATGATTAGTTAAGGACTTTACTGCTGATGATTTATTAGATGTTGTTTTGTAACATAGATTCATCCCCCTTACTTATTAAGTTTGTTCCTTTTATTTTCTGTTTCCATTCATTTCCTTCTTTCACAAGATGATAAATTACGGCTGAAATATACATTCACATTTAATAGTATGTTTATTATGTTAAGCCAAGATTGAATGATTATAAAACAAACATGGGAATGTCTAACCAATGCCCTAAGGGCATTGGTTAAGATTTGTCATTTTGTGGTTTATAATAACTATTGATGTGGCTCCTCCGTCCAAATATGTAATTATGTTAACTATAAGGACCATTTATGTAACTTAAAAGCCTTGAAATGATAATCTTAACCAAATGCTTAGGGCATTAGTTGAACATTCCCAATAAACATAACCCATATTCACGGAATAATTAGAGTACCGGTGTAAGTTATCCGCATATTATAGGGCCAAAATGATACTTATAACTTTCTTATAACCGTTATAGCTGCACAGTGTGTTTGTGTTAAAGGTTTTGCACCATTCATATAAAGAGCTACGCATGAGTTTTGTTTGTTTGTTTTCTTTTCAGTGTAGACTAAATAAAATTGTGGGTCAAGTGTACCTATAACTTGAGTTATACTAGGGATAGTGTGTTTGGATTTGTATATGAATATTATAGGTAAAAAGCTAGCGTGATAGCGGATAATATACAAAGGGTCCTCTGTCTGACGAGCACCATGGGTGAGGGGTGCTTGCATTTTCTCATTCGGTGCGATCATTGGTATCAATCATTGGTGCGATGATTGGTTTCTCGATTCAGTCAAGTTTTTTACAACTTATTTTTCTAGCTTATACCACTTATTTTTTATACACTTTTTACATGTTTCTTTCGGTTTTTTACAAGTTTTTATAACATACCACTTATACCACTTTTTACAACTTTTTTTGGTTTTACAATTTTACAACTTTTTTTTGGTTATACAAGTTCTTTTATCTTTGTCAATTCGGTTTTAAATTTTTTTAAAAACCGTAGTCGGAAAATTTTTGAGGCTCGGTTCGAAGGTTAAAAGTGAGATTTTATCACTTTGCCGTTCATTCGGTTTTCATCATCGCCTCGGAAAATTTTAGGCTCAAAAATCATCATCGCCTCGGAAAATTTTTAGGCTCAAACCGAAGGTTGCAAAGTGAGATTTGATCTCACTTTACGTCCATCGGTTTTATCATCATCGCCTCGGAAAGTTTTAGTCTGTTGCACAAAGTCACCGGTTCAAGTCTCACAAAGCGCACAAGCCTCATAAAGCGCACAAAGCTTTTCAAGTCTCACAAAAGCGCACAAGCCTCACAAAAGCGCACAAGCCTCAAGCTGCAAGCCTCACGATTGCACAAGTCTCAAAGCGCCAAGCACAAGACACTCGCAAGTTACAGTTCACATGAACTTCACGGGTTTCTAAGTTACGTTTTGAACATGATTCTCACAAGTTACAGGTTATGCAAAGTTCACAAGTGTACTATGATTCTCAAAGGCAATGTACTAAGATTCTCAAAGGCGTGGCCTGGCGGGCGCAATATAATCAGGGTGAAAGCAACAGCAACAACAATCAACCAACAACACCAACAACAATATAATCGCAAGGCGGGGCCCGTATATAATCGGGTGAAAGTAACACACAACAAGTGGTCCGGAACAACAAGAAGAAACCAACAACCAACAACAATCAACCAACAACAGACAGCTAGTGGTGGGATCAGCAACAATGACAACAAGTATACAGTTCACCATTTAACACACAGAGGTAAACTTATCAATAGGCTCAGATTATTAGCTTTATAGCTCATGTTGGTACGCAAATTCGGTTTGCCTCGCCAAAACTCTTTAAGTTTTTTAAAAAAATCATCATTGCCTTTTTAACTCAAGTTTATTTCATTAAAATTTGCAAAATGACCTTGAATGGTCACTTTACCATCGATAATGAAATTTTTATACCAAAACACTAAGTTTTTCATTAAAGTTGCAAGTGAATCACTTTACCATCCGATGTGACCGGGATTAAATGAGGTGCCAAGCAAGGATTTCATGGGGTGCTGCGTGGGCCTGAGAGGTCGTCTTGTCAGACAGCCACCAAACACAAAACATAATGAAACATATTAATTCTAACATATAATCAAACTTTAACGATAAAGTTTTAGATCTGAAATATTTTAAATTAATCAAAAAAGTAAACTTTTTTTAACCAACCTCAAGATTATTTCAAAAACACCCTCTGATTCAGATCTAAAATATTTCGGATCTAAAAACTTTAACAACGAAAAAGATACCGATCACAAAACCACCAGGTTCAAGATCTAACAAGTGTAAAACTTGTTAGATCAAAGTTTTAATCTGAAATCTTTTCAAATAATCAAAAAGTAAAGATTTTTTAACCAACCTCAAGATTATTTGCAAAACACCATCGACAAGATCTAAAAATATTCGGATCTAAAAACTTTAACAACGAAAAATATACCGGTCACAAAACCACCACGACTTCAAGATCTAAAAAATATTTCAGATCTAAAAACTTTAACAACGAAAAATATAACAGTCACAAAACCACCACAACTTCAAGATCTAACAGTGTAAAACTTGTTAGATCAAAGTTTTAGATCTGAAATCTTTTCAAATAATCAAAAAAGTAAAGATTTTTTAACCAACCTCAAGATTATTTCCAAAACACCTTGACTTCAAGATCTAAAATATTTAGGATCTAAAACTTTAACAACGAAAATATATGATCACAAAACCACCACGACTTCAAGATCTAAAAATATTTCATATCTAAAAACTTTAACAACGAAAATATACGGTCATAAAACCACCGACTTCAAGATCTAAAAATACTTGAGATCTAAAACTTTAACAACGAAAAATATACGGTCACAAAACCATCACGACTTCAAGATCTAAAAATATTTCGGATCTAAAACTTTAACAACGAACAATATACCGGTCACAAAACTACCACGGCTTCAAGATCTAACAAGTTTTACACTTGTTAGATCAAACTTTCAGATACGAAATATTTGGATCTAAAAACTAACAACGATAAAGATACTAGTCACAAAACCACCACGTCTTAACAATATGCCCATTGATTCATGATCTAACAAGTTTTACACTTGTTAGATCAAAATTAGATCAAAATCTTAAGATCTACAACTTTGTTAGAGAGAGAGTGGTAGTCTCACCAAGTGAGAGAGAGTGAGAGATAGTTTTGCGGAAGAGAGGCAAAGGGCGAATATCACCGGCAAAAACGGAGAAACCATGCGCGCTACGGTTTCAAATGAAACAACGTTAACAACTTAAGCACCACCTGCGTATCTGGCAAAAACACACACACGTCTTGTATTTATAAAAAGAGTTTATAAAAAGTTTTTAAAAGTATTTGGTTTAAAAGTTTTAAAATGTTGTATTAATAAAAGTTTGTATTATAAAAGTTTTATAAAAGAAAGTTTGTATTAATAAAAGTTTGTATTATAAAAGTTTGTATTTATAAAAGTTTGTAAAAATTTGTATTAATAAAAGTATTTATAAAAGTTTGTAAAAATTTGTATTAATAAAAGTATTTATAAAAGTTTGTAAAATTTTATTAATAAAAGTTTTTATAAAAGTTTGTAAAAATTTGTATTAATAAAAAGTATTTATAAAAGTTTTTATCAAAGTTTTAACAAGTTATTTATAAAGGTTGTTGTGTTTTATATTGTATAGGTGTTCGATGCTTGAGTTGATTTAATTAGTGGGTGCGATCTCTTCTTTGAATCGATTGGTTTTGTTATTGTTATTGGAAAAAGTAAAGCAGATAGGGGCTATAAGTACTCTATCGAATTTTTGTGTTCTAGACATGGGGCGTCTTCACGTGAAGGTTTCGAAGATGAACTTCAGCGGACTAATCCGACAAAATTAATTGCCCATTCAGTTACTAGCGAAATTTATAAAGCGTTTTAATGGTTGGATATTGAGGTTAAGTGTCAGGGCATAATCATAATTTTCGGACTCGTTCCATGGTTTTCACGAGCCATGCGATTAAAAGAAAGTGAGTTAGTTTTGGTGAGGCGGATGACAAAGCGGCATGTATCACACCAATTATACTTTCTTCACTAAAGAGATGGATCCTAATAACGTGTCTACCATTAAAACGGTGTATAATGCACAAGAAAAGATCGTCGCGGCGATCGTGGTGATTTGACTCGATACAAGCTTGCTTTTAGTACATTTGCGGCGTAAAGGTTATACATATTACCCTAGGATAAATGACCACACAAATGAGCTCGATGAAATATTTTTTGTTCACCCGAAGTCATATGCCTGTGGACAACATGTCAAAATCATGTTGATGGACTCACATACAACACCAACATGTTTAAGCGCCATTCTTCTGAGTTGTTGGGGTTACTCCAACAAACACAACATTCTCAATGGCGTTTAGCTTTTGGACAAGGAAAAAAGCCAAATTTCAAATGGGTGTTGGAATGTGTTAAGTTGGTGATACAAGAACAATATTACCCGCGGGTTATCGTCATAAGCGATTTAGCGTTGCTTGGGGCATCTTGTGAGAAGAATTCCCAAGCATGCAGATTACTGCCGATGGCATATCAATCAAAATGTGCTAAAGCATTGAGACGAGATTCGATACGTTAAAGGAGTATGAGTCCGTTAGATTGACATGGGATTCGATGATTCTGACTCAGAGCCGAGAAGAAGTGTTCGGGCATTATTAT
The DNA here is from genome assembly GCA_022545495.1 of Chrysanthemum lavandulifolium. Taxonomy (NCBI): domain Eukaryota; kingdom Viridiplantae; phylum Streptophyta; class Magnoliopsida; order Asterales; family Asteraceae; genus Chrysanthemum; species Chrysanthemum lavandulifolium. Next base: position 182,667,156 of record CM040244.1, on the reverse strand, counting down.
CGGCACCTACATGGTTTATTGGTCCGAAAAAGGGTACTCAATTGTTATTTAATAATACATTTTTTATTACTATTTAATAAATAACTACTCGAATTGTTTTCTCACTTTAGTAATTCTTTGTTTTCTCGGATGTTTTCGGTATTTTCGTGGCGGGTGCGAGATTACGATCGCATGTTTGTGTCGTACGTACCGATCAATATCAGCGACCCGACGAAACAACAACATGTAGAGTTGAGGGTCATTCGTATTTGTTGAAGTTATACTTGGGCTCCTGCGATCCGGCTTAGACACGTTGTTGTGTTCGATTAGACAAGTTATAGGCTGCGTGAAGCTGCGATCGAGCCTCTTTGAATATAAGCAAAATAAAGAAATTGCATGCTTGTAAGAGCACTCTATTTAACAATTGCGGTATAATGTTTCAATGGATGCTTTAAGGCTCATACTCATGAAAGTAAGCGGGATGTTGACCCGCATGCATGTGGTCATCGGATCGGTTAGTGTATGGTTTACCATGCTATCACCAACTATATTGGCTTCAAGCAAGCGGTATGTATTTTAAAATTTATGCCTATCAAGTTATTCTTCCGTCAATCCGATAATTTTAACTAGTTCCTTTTTCGAATCTGAGGATTGCCAATTCCGCTTGATTTTGTTGATAATTTTGGAGAACACTCGGTTCCACGGCTGTTGTCCGAAATACTCGAGAACTGATGAGCTGAATATCCTCGAGAGCCTCGAGGGCACGAAGACTGAATATTTTTCTTGTCAAGATGACGTACAAAAATTCCAAAGTGTTTATACCCGAGCATCGTCGTTTGTCAAAAAAATATGTTAAGCAGGCTCGGAGGTATATCGCTCACGAATACGTGTCGATCGACAACTTCTTTGTTAAAGAAAGTAATCGTGGACGTCCAGAAGCGCAAGGACAACAAATCAAGTCTAAACCAAATATCCGGTTTGAGCGAAGAACCCCCACGCGCACTTGAAGCTACACAAAACCTAAAAAGTCCAGTAAATAAAGAATGCAGAACCACAGTTCTTATGTGGGAGAGCCTTAACGTCCGAAACTTAAATGAAGGACCTAATGAAGGACCTAGCGAGGCGACTTAAGACACCACTTATGAAAACCATAATTGGTAATCGACTCACCAAAGATATTTTATCTAAGAGTTGGCTAGTCCGTACAAACGGCTTTCGTAAAGACAAATCAAACTGCTTACGCCTTATGATTTGCTCAAAATCATTGGTTATCATTGTACCAAGGTTCTTACTTGAACTAAAACAATTGGCTACTCCAAGTAATGGCTTTTGGTAAAGAGATAAAATCCATTAAGTTTTCTAAAAAGATTGCTAGGGACTAGCAATATCTTAGTATGGGATTGATGAGTTTCTAAATACTCATCATTTTGTATTATCTAGACCGCAAAAACATCCGAAAACACTCAAATGCATCAAAATGATGAAAATATCACAAATAAGTGTTTTATGTGTTTTAAATGCAAAATATCAAAATCGATGAAAACGATCAAGTTTGCATAATTGGCGCTTTAGTCCTCAAGTTTCAAAAGTTGTCAAATTTAGTCCCCGGTAATTCAAAACTTGTAAAAATCATTTTAAGTCCTTAGGATTCATGAAGTTGTCGAACAAGTCCTTGAAATTTAAAATTGCAAAATTACAACTTTGGTCCCTTAACTTTAAAAATGACAAAATGGTCCTGGACATTTAAAATGGAAAATAATCATCATTGGTCCTTGTACTATTCATATATGGCAGGTTTGGTCCTGTGTGAACTTTGGAAAATTACAAGATCAGTCCCCTCATGTTTGGCCTAATTGCATAAATGGTCCTTGTGTTATCTAAACCAAATGGACCTAAATTAAACAAACACAAACCAAAACCAACCCACCGCCGCCCAATCCCAACCAAAGCCCAAACCCGAATTTAAATAAAACCCGCACCATCGCTCACCATCTCCCACCACACCTGCTACTGTACCATTCCCGACACCTGCTACTACCACCTCATCACCACCTTTCCAACTCATACCAAACCTTCATCATCACCCTTTCCACCTTGCAAACTAACCCCCACCTCAATTAATGTCACACTCGCCTATGACTTTTCCCGCCAAAACACCATGTGTACGGTTGTGATGATTTCAAGTGATCCAAGGGCTGGAAAGAGTGGGAAATGATTAAGTCGACAAGGAATGAATGAATCCATATAAAGAAGAAATGGAGCAAGAGTGAAGGATAAGTAGAGTAGTTTTAGTTTTTACATGTCGAGGTAGTTTATATTTAATTTCAGGTTTATTTAAGCTTTCAAGTTTTGTATTAAGTAATCTCGAGTGTTATAAACCTATTTCAATAATCAATTTCAAGTTTTCTTTTCATTTACGCTTTATGAAAATTTCAAGTTCAAGAAAATATCAAGTTCATGTCAAATGATGTTTGTAGTTGTTACTTTGGACTCTTAAGCTAAAATAAGCTCTTATATAGCTTATGTAAGCCATCGATATCTTTAAGTTCGCTTTAAAGCTTTAATTCAAAAATACCAAAATTACCTATAAATTAGTGAGAATTCAAAAAGCAAAGAAAATGAAGATTAAAGATCAAGCAAGGTTGATTATGGATTTTGGGTTTAGAAGCTTATTGGTATGCTTATAGGAGTGGTTATTAGCCATCGCTCTCGCTTTGAGCATTAAAGCAATTTGTAAGCTCAATCCTTTAATTTGGTATTTTATCGCTCAACCGCTTATCGCTTATTTCGTGATTTTATGCTTATTTAGTGTATGATAGTAATATTATTGCTTAATATTGCTAGCTTGTTCATCAATTTTCCTAGTTGCTTAGTTTTTATGTTACCACTGTTAAGTTAGCATAATAAGCAATCTTTAGTTTTTGTTGTTATTGTTGGTATTTAGGAGCTCAAATAAGTCTTTTATGTCAATGGATGTGTGTATGAATTAGTTTCTTAGCTCAAAACAGTGTTAAGCTTTGATAAGCTTCATTACAGTTAAGTTAAAGGAGTGTTTGGAAGTGCTTTGAAAACTGTATTGGAGTTTGTTCAAGCTATTGTTCTTACTTGTTCCATGTCACTTAAGTTCATATTAGTTCAATCAAGTCATTAAAACTAGTCCTTATTAGTTAAAAAGTCAAATTTCGCTTAATCTCAATCGCCATATAATCTTAAGATATTAGATTGCTAATCTCATCAAAGTTGCTTATAATTTAGTACTTTAGCTTAAAATCATCTTAATATAGCTTAATACAACTTAATAAGTCCATAGAATCGCTTATAAGTTCATAAAAGTCAAAGTGCTAGTGTAATAAAAAGTCAAAATTTCTTAATACGCTTTTGAATAAAACTTAGAATTTTACCGTGTGTTTAATAATAAGAGTTAGTTCATAAGCTTCTAGGATATTAAATATAGTCATAAACTAAATTAGAAAATATTAGTTCATCTCTACTTAGCTTATAAAGTGCTTAATTTTCGCTTGTTTTGGACACCTTTTCACAAGCTTAAACTTGTGCTTATATTGAGTTGTTTAGTGCTTATTTTTAAGTCAAAATGATCTCTCGCCATTATAGCTTATTATTAGTTACTTAGCTTATTTTCGCTTTAATTTTGTTTATTCATTAGCTTATTAAGCCATTTACTTTATCCTTGTGCTTATTCTTGTACCATCGTTGGAAATCATAAGTCAAACAAAGGCTTATTAGTCGCTTTATAAAAGTTTTAGTTATAAAAGTGCTTATTTTAGTGTACTTAGTAAGTTTGAAAAGAAAATCAAAAATAATTAGTTGCAAAGGGTCACGATATTCGAACTCGTGACCTTCAAAGACCATTCCCACGCCCAACACACCACACGTAAACCATCCGCCTGGGACTTCCTTGGTTCTTTTCTTGCACAATCAAATATTTAACTAGTCTTCGCGCTTTAACTATAAGCCTTTGTTGCTTATTTCAAATTTATTTCACAAAACACCTTCGACATTTTTAATTTTCCTAGAATTAGTAATAAGCAAAGTAGTTTTTATGAATTTCTCAGATTTTTCCGAGATGTTTAGTATTTTAATAATTAATTTAGTTTAAAATAGTTTTTAATTCATAATAAAAAATATAAAAGTCTAAAAATATAATTCTTTTTCTAAAATTTTCTTTTGTCATATAGACGAATAAAATTGTTTTTACACTTGTAGGACTTTATTTCATAAATTTTACGCTTTTGCTTTATGCACTCGCGTAATTTTTATAAATAACTTACGCTTTCATTTTAAGTCACGCTTAGATAATTTAAGTTTACGCTTTAGTTAAAATAGATTATTTAAGATATTTTGGTTTATAAATTTAGAAACATCATTGTAAAAATAGTGATAGCGCTTATTTAATATATTTTAACTTTTAATTTTCTTTAATTTGCATTTAAGTCATTGTAATTTATTAATCTTTTCTTTAGGTATAATTATCCATCAAACCCTTACTAATCACTATCCTTAGTGATTGTTCGACATCCGTCTGTGAAACACCAATTCATCCTCCGTGGGACTTAACGACAGAATCCACCGATTCCTCCGATCTAAATTGCATTTGGTGTGTGAACTGCTTTGAGTTTCTTACGGTTAGAGCCTTCTAACGTCCCAAACTTAAATGAAGGACCTAATGAAGGACCTAGCGAGGCGACTTAAGACACCACTATGCGCTCCAGTTACTTTAGCGAATATTGTATGGTGAAATTCCGACTCTTTTCCGATGACTGGATCCTAGGGATCTTTAACGTGGATGGTGATGGAAATTGTGGCTATCGAGTGTTGCCATAGGTCTTGGCCATCGACAAGAAATGTGGCCCAAGTCGAGCTCTTGCCAGGAAGAGGTAGACAATAACGAGGAAGTTACTGAGGAAATGTGGGGTGATTCTTTTACATCTACACGTAACTCGATGAATTGATTTAACGGGCAAGCACCGGCGTTATTGGATGACTATGCGAAATGGAGTGGTTATTGCTCTGACTCTTAATCGTCCTATTGTATGTATAACCAATTCACAATCTCTTTTGTGTCTTCCACGAGAGGTTCTCCGATTCGGCATAAATATTGTCTTAGGTTGTGATTCTTCGTGTGGGGAGCGACCAATGTGCTCACCGTTCTTGCGGTTCTTGATGAAAATCACCACTCCGTATAATCACCCACAATGGAATATTTTAGAAATGCGTGGCGCGCCATGGGAACATGTGTTTACTCAACGACGGAGGATGTTTAGATATCGTGAAAAGCGATTATTGATTTATATTGTAAATGACAAAACATGTATAGACGATTCTTGATTTATATTGTAAATGACAAAACATGTATAGGCGATTCTTGATTTATATTGTAAATGACAAAACATGTATAGGCGATTCTTGATTTATAGCAACGACTCGTCATCTTTTTATTCTGATTTACGCTCTGCTCGGTTCTTCCTCATCTTTTGTTACGGGGAATCGGATGACATTCGATGGAGGGACATTCATTGTGTCAACCACACACCCGCTCGTGTTGAGAGTCCAGTTATGTGCTTTCTTCACAATCTTATGTGCCTCCTCTCCGACTATATCTCCAGTGCAGATGAGGACAATTTTATACACCGTCCTCCGGTTCTTCCTCATCTTTTATTCTGACCGTCTCGCGTTGGCGAGCGAGCGAGAGATTGACGGATTGAGGAGGCGCATTTGAGTTAGAGTCTCGTGTGGGACGGATGGCGGCATCATTGGAGCGACTACGCCTCGGGCGTGATTGATCTTAGTTTCTAGTTATATTGTAATTTTGTGAACCATGTATCAACTATTAATCTATAACAAGATTGGTTATTTATGTATTGAAGCTTCTAATTTTGTGAACAATGATATTACTAATTTATGTTGTGAATATTATACAAATTCTTTTGGCGGATGCAACAAGAAAATCCTTTCTTGTGTCGTTGTCAGCGATGGATTAATAATTGAAAGAACATCTCACAAGCCCAAAACTTGTGGTGCAAGTATTATGCATGTCCTTTGTCAAGGTAAATAATTAAACGTTTGCTTATTTGCGTAAATATATCAATAACTTGTTTGTTTAGAATACATTTCTTATAATTGTTTAGTCATGTAACGACCCGGGGACTAAAGACTATGGGTGTCGATACTTCATGTGGAAGGAAATATTTCAACAAAAGTACTTTGGTGAAGCCTCTTCTTCAACGCAGCTTGCTCAAATGAAACTAAAGATACAACGATCAACATGCTATTGGCTGAAAACAATTTGTTGCAGGCAAAAATAAAGACGTTGGAGGCATCACTGGAATTGGCAAGAAATTCAGTTGATCACGCATGTCAGCCGAGTGGAATACTCTATGAGCTTATAGATGACATTAATAATCTTCATGTGGAGTAGATTTCGTTGTAATATTAGTAACATTTGTTGTTATACTTGTTTAATGCTTTAATGTCTAATGTTTTATTGTAATATTAGTAACATTTGTTGTTATATTTGTTTAATGTTTTAATGTCTAACATTTGTTGTTATACACGATTAAAAAACATAACGTAAAATAAATACCATATAAAAACACTACACAATTAAATACACTATACATAAAAAAACACTACACAAATTAAATACACTATACACTACACAAATTAAATACACTATAAAAAACACAACACACACAATTATTTAAAAAACAAAAAAAACAAAAAAGCGCCGCCGTACGGATGGGGTCCACCCTACTTGAGGTGCCTGCTAAAGATTTTATGGGGTGCCTGCGTAGGCCACGCCTATACAAATAACCTGCACTGCACCTAACACTCTTATAAATGTGCAAGCATGTACGAGACAAATGATTGCCAAATGTTGTGTGAAGTCAAATAATAAAAAAAGTAAATTACAATTTCGTCTCTATGATTTACTCTTTTTTCTCACCTTTCATCCTTAAACATTATTAATTACACCGTCTATTCTAGTGGTCTGCTATTTTTTAACGGACTGATTCTTTTACTAAATGGTCATTAGTTTCTATCCGTTAAGTCCAACCAAACAAGGATATCGTGTCTTTTACAACTTCATCTTCAACCTTTATGCTTCTTTTACGATTTTTCTTTCTTCCTTCAAATTAAATGTAATCTACAGTTCAAACTTTTTTTCTTTTTCTTTTTCATGAAGCAAAAATCGTACAAAATAAAAATTCTAAATAAACTAAGATCACAACATACAAACACAATCAAGAACTCAAATTCAAATACATTAAAATCAACATCCAACAATTACTATAATCAAGCTTACACCATGAAACTACTTTATCTTCATTTTACACTATTGGTTGAAATGTTTGTGAACCAAACTAGGGGTTTGATTTTTTATTTGTTAGTTTAAGTTTTGATGATTAGTGTATTTTGTTGTAGTGTAACTAAAGTGAGGAATCTAAAAATTTCAATAAATGATAAGGATAGTATTGCGTAATTTTGAATGATATGGGATTTGAAGTAGTTAACTTGGTTTAAGAATTTGGGTGTTCAATATGATACTTTCAAAGTTTGTTGGTACGAATGTGTGGATAAGATAAGATATGAAGGTTTGATAATGAAATTTGAAGATATAAGTGGCATATGTAGTTGAATATGCCAATGGAGGGGGTGTAAAAAGACATAGATACCCTCATGCGAGATAAATATTAGAGATTTAACAAAGAAGCACTAATAGTCGTTTAGTCAAAGGATCGGTCTGTTAGAAATGAACAACCGATTAATTATTAAAGGTTAAGGATGAAATGTGAAAAAGATGTAAATCACAAGGACGAAATTTGTAATTTACTTTAACAAATAAAGTAAAGTTAAACTTTTTCAAACAAACAATATGGTATGACAATATGGCAAATTGGAGTGCTGTTAAGAGAAAAAATGTCTTATCAATTTTTATTTTTAAAATATTTGTTTTAGTATTTTAGGGTTCAATATTTAACTTTTTGATAAATAAAACGTATATCTGTCATACTCAAACCACCAAAGCTAAGTATTAAACGAGTTGTTTTCATGTTTGAAACTTATGTTATTCGCACACACCGGACCTGTTAAGACACGATTTGCCAGCTCTATATGACATCAAATGGATAACGATATGTATCATACATTGTATTGAATAAAACGAGAACAGTGCTATAAACTATACCCATTTAGTTAGATGCATGTGAGACATGTGAATAGCATCCAAGTTATTTCGCATAAGTGTTTGTGATTTGACTAACTAAACGAGTAAACGTTATAGAAAGAACAACATGAATGTATAAGAGTATTGGAAGGTGTCGTCGAGTCTTTTTACTTGTCACATATTTCATGTCATCATTAACCACGTCATTTATTTTTTTATTCTTTTTCTTTCACTCGAGTTTTACAGCACTGTTTTGTCACTGTCTATATTTTTCTCTCTCTTATGATTAAAAATATCACATGCGGTACCCTCACAAAAAAATACATAGAAAATTTTCTTTTTTTTCCCAATGCTCAACAACATTGTGCCACAATAGGAGAAGAATCTGGGTCGCCTCTTGTGAAAGACATAACATTGTTTGGTGATCTATTATGCCGCAAAAAGAGATGCCACACCCTTTCCTGCACCGCCACCCTACACACTAATATTGTGTTCTTGAAGTTCTTTTAGTAAAAAAAATAAATAAATAAATAAATAAACTTAATAAAATGATTGTCAAGAAGAAAAAACCAATTACAACAACACAATCACATCATATCTGAAATTTTAAAAAGGAATGTTAGATCGCATAAAGTTCATAAAACAATCCACGCTAATGTGTGGCGATGGTGGTCTATTTTTATTTACTTTCTCTCTCTACATGATAAGGCCGTCACTTGTCGACAGCGCCAGCGTGTGGAATTTTTTTGTAGGTTTTATGTGGTTCAGCGTTTCTCGATTTTAAATGCACTTTGACCTCATACATGTCCTAACCAGGTTATTTATTCTTACAAATAATGAAAGTATATTTTAAAGAGTAATACAATGGCACGAAAATTCTACAAAAGAAATCACAAAAAAAGTGTGTCGTTTGATTGGTGTATTTGATAAAGGTTATCTCTTCTCTTGTACTAAGCCAATCAATACATACACATCCTTTTTGGATTTCTTTGAGAATTTTTGTGTGGTTGTGTCGACCTACATTTTAAATACAAAAAGCAGTGGCCATATGAACTATATATTGATAATTTAATGAACATATCTAATTATCTAATTCTCATATTTGCTTTTTCGTGTAAAAGAAATTCTAAACTAAACAACCACGAGAATCACGTTCATGTTTGTGAAGGATGACGCATGTGTTTGCTTAATACTGATCATGATACTTTTGAGTGATAGTGTTTAATTTACTGTTTTGTAAAAAAAATACATAGCTCTAAATGAAAGTTTAACATTAGCAAGACCAACGAGTACGTACTGTACAAGACTTAGATTAGCCAGAGAACTTTATTTGATGTAGTGGGATTGTGGTATGAATATTATACATAGATTTATAAGGGAGATGCAAAAATGACTTGAAACCAAGATTGTTTTCAAGCCCTAGTGGAAAGTGGTGATCTTACAGAGTTTGATCCCGATATTTGTTACGTATGTTGGTCTCTAAACGACTATACGATCATGCAATTTGAAAACGAGGTCTCATCAAATTTTGCTATGTTTAAGTTTTAAGTTTTAATTTTGTAAATTTTCAAACTTTTATTTATAAATGTTTTAGGAAAATTAGTTTTATTACGATCCATCCTTTGAGGCAGTGTTAACAAGAATGACTGAACAAGTTGTCACTAATACATTGGTAACATTTATATTAGTTTGTAGTATTGGTTATGCGCAAGCCATTTAGAACGTTCAAAATGACCCTTGTTCTTTCTGACCTCCTAGGAAACAAACTCAGCCCAGATATGCACTATAAATTTTGTCAACTCTTTGTGGTGTGTAGAAAAAAAAAAAAAATGCGTTAATAGAGTTTAGACTAAAATACACCGTTGGTCACTAAACTTGTATCGGAGGATCGCGATGGGACGACCTCGCACTTTTCATCGCCATGGTCGGCCGAAGCATGGCCAATTCGTCTGGGATTGGTCCGTTGGCCAAAATCAGCTCGATTTTTGTTTTGTAGTCGAGGGTATTTTAGTCATACACGTTTATCTTTTATAACACATTTATATTTTACCCTTCATCTTTTATTCTTTCATCATCTACGAAATCGTTCGTTTCACATCATCATCTCCCAACAATCATCGCGGAAAAAAGCGTTGATGAATCAAGCGTAATTATCATTGATAGTATTCTTGTGTTGGGTTGTTTGTTATGTCAATGGTTACAAACACAATTGCTAATTCTTGAGTGCGCCTTTTTTAAGTTCCATCTAATATATCATACGTGTACCTGGAATATATATTATTGATATGGGGAAATTATCCCTGCTGTAGGCAGCAGTTAATTTATCTGCATCATGGGATTTTTGGCCACTTTTTACTTCTTAGCCCATTTTAACAAATGCTGGTACAACAATCAAATACTTGAATATGAATATTATTTCTTACACTTGAATACCATTCAAACAATCTACTGCTGATAAATAAATCTTGAAACAAATAGATTAACGTCACAGTAGCAACAAGATGGTAATCACAAGAAATAATAATACTTGGCAACACAAAATAGTAGTCATAAATAACCCCACGGTAGCAACAAGAGTTTAGTAAGAAAGTTGTATACTTAATGATAAACAATGGCGCTCTAACTATCAGGTCATTCCAATGCCACTTCAATTCCATTATTGGCTCTTTCTTCATACATCTGTTATAGTAATCATATACTTAGAATTATGAAAAAACAAGTTTAAAAATTTGTAGTATCAAAATCATCCATACCTTTTTCTTTTGGCATCCGGTAATGTTGTGACCTTTTCCTCCACAATAACCACACTTTATCATTTTTCTTTTCTTCGAATCCATGGAAATTTCTAAACCTGACTTTATTCTTGTAGCAACCTTTGGACGCCCTTTTCTCTTCGCACGATTTACTGGATCAGAAACAGTGTGTTGCGATGTCTCCCTTTGTGTCACAACTGGTATTGTAGAAGTAATATGAGAATTGACTTCAGCTCCTACGTTATGTCTTTGATGTTGCTCGTTAAGACAATCATCAAAAAATCTATTGAGTTTTTCAATTTCAGATGGTGAATCTCTTACTCCTTCAAGTACCTTATTGAACTTTGACCTGATTGACCATAAAGTCATGAAACTAACCTGTTTAGTGGCATTGTCGTTACCACCGCTCAATATCGATGCCTTTGACCTGATTGACCATAAAGTCAAGCACAATATCGATGCCTTGTTTATAGCTTAATTCAGAAAACATATGATCACACCTGGGTCAATCTCGATTTCTTCCTCACTGTGCATAAGATAACCATTTTTGTCAATCTCGCTAATTAAAATGTCTTCATCTTGATTATAAGTTGCACCTGATCAATATACAATTTTATTTATGTTGGATAAGCTAAGAAATATTGAAGACACATGCAAGTATGCAACAAAGAAAACTACTTCCTTCACATACAAAATAATATTTCAAGAACTCATTTTATATATGATTATGAGCGAAATACTAATAAAGTTTCACTTTATTCAAACACAGTTGTGCTTGTTCTTTGTAAACCTGAATTAACCATGATCAAAATTATTGCAAGCTGTGATTATCTCGGTGCTTTTAGTGTTGATAATCATTTTGGCGCCATGTAATTGAGTTTGGCGCCTTCCTGTGAGTTATGAGATCTCGCTTTTTTTATTTGTTAAAATGGGCCAAGGAGTAAGCACTAAGAACCTATCTAAGGGCAAATATGGAAACTACATATGCTAAGCTACTAATGGAAACAGAAATCAAAACAACTTCATCAATCACATAAGCAGAAAATCAAATTAGAAAGAGGTTACTTGGAAAACTGAAACTGTGATACAGAGCAGAAAAAGACTAGACCCCCAACTTGAGAGACCTTGCAGCCCTATCAAAACAATTTTTTGATTTTTTTTCTTTTTGGGAATAATGAAACCACTTATTGAAAATGTTATTTTTGATTTTTACTAATTTTTAAAACGACTAAAAATGACTTAAAAAGCTAATAGAAAATCGACAAAAAATGTTTTGACAGATAAAAAAAAAAAAACTTGAAATCTTAAATCTGGTTTGACATAATAAGAGCTATGATATGGAATGCATCTAAAACAGATTCTAAACGAGAAAAACTCAAGTATGACTAATCTAAAACATTTTAACTATGAAAAGTAGACAATTCCAAACACTCCTTAAGTATTACTACAAACAATTTAAACTTGAAAATTTGGTGAGATTGGATTAAAACAGGATTTGAATGAACCAGACAATATGAAACTTAAACCATTAACATCTTAAAATCAGAAATGACTCAAAAATTTGCTTGACTTTAAAACTTTGACTTTAGTTGACTTTTTGAGAAACATGAATTTAGGACAAGTTAAAGCTAAATTGAGCTCACATAAGCTTGTATAAGCTTATATGATCCTAATTGAACAGTAAATAACAGCTTAAAACAGATTATAAGCAATAAGAGCTAATGACAAATGATTGAAAAATAAAAGAGAGATTTGCATTAATTAATTAAAATGAGGTTACAATTCTTAAATCTGAAATTACAATTTATCTAACTTACTGAAAACATTTAAAAATGACGAGAATTAAATGGCAACACTTTTCTAAAGACAATGAAAAATGGACCAATTTGCTCTTGGAAAGAGTAGTTAAGATCTTATAAGAAACAATATTTGCTTATTTTCTTCTTCTTGAGACGACATATAACTTATACACAATGTGTCAAAGAAACTCGAACTCCCATTGGGATAAAGGCCTCTTAGAAACATGATTTGTTGCTACCTTCGATCTTCTGAGGCTCTTGTAGGCTCTAGAAAGCGTTGCGGGAAAGATACTCTTATCATTGCACTACTACTATCTTTAAACTTTGGTTAGTTTGATTTTCTCTGTTTTCGAAAGTTCTTTGGGATTCCATGTATGCTACCAGTGAGCAAATTCAAAAGCGTGGAGCTGCCACCACTCCACCTGCATTTTCATTTTCTTTCTAAAGAGTTGTCTCATAGAAAACAGTTAAGTGTATGTGAGATATAGACTGTAACTTCTTTATGTTACGGTAAGGTGTGTAGATGTTCATCAACAGATTTTTTTCAGGATGATTGTTGGGAGATGAATGATTTTGGTAGATGATGAAGAGGATGAAAGATGAAGGGGTAAAATATAAATGTGTTATAAAAGTATAAATGTGTATGGACTAAAATACCCTCGACTACAAAACAAAAATCAGATGTTGACTTGGTCAAAGGACTTGTAGCGAGTGAAAACCTTGAAATAGGGACCCCCGACGATGAAAAGGGCGAGGTTCGTCCCATCGCGATGAACAGCAACAAGTTTAGGGACGAACGGTGTATTTTAGTCTAGAGTTTAATACATTGATGAAGAAAAAAACACGTGAAAATATGTGTAATCTCTCAAGTACAAAGAATTTACGTGATTGGGTCGGTTGACATGATCGGCATACATCTAAGAGCAAGAAACAACAAGGATTTCCATTCCTAGACATGGTTGTTTCAAGTGTACCTTTTGTAAGAATGATATATTGAGAGAATAATACTGAGTTTATTGATTGATTCTCTGACAATCCCAAAACCGGGAATACATATAGGTCCCAAACCCTACAAAGACATGGGCTTGGGTACAAGTACATAAACATGGGCCTAATGTAAATACATAATACTAACACCTTTTACGTGATCTCTAATGTAAATATTCTGTAATTGTAAATTTTAGTTAAGATTTTATCGAATACAATACAATTCAAACTATTGGACCTACGGGCTATATCAACAAACAGAAACGAAGAATAAATGACGTTTAGTTGGAAAACATTTTCTTTCATTTCTTATTTTTTGTTTTATCGGAAAAGGGAGGAGAGTTTTATTTCCACAAAACAATGAAAATTTTTGAAAACGCGTTTAGTTTGAGAAACATGTATTTGTGTTTTCCATTTTCCAAAACTAAAAAAATTGTTTAAGTGTGGTTGTTTTATATCTCAATTCTCTATTCACCTTTGTAATATTATAAAAACATCTTCAAAACACAAAACAAATATTATAAACTAACCAACTAAATTATAAAATAACTAAAAAATTCTAATACAAGAAAATATAAAGTTAAAAAAGTAAAATATAATATTAAATAACATGAAAAAATCTTCATTTTGTACGCTTTTTATCCATTTTTACATGTTTTTGAACATTTTTGTACGTTTTATTAGAGGTGAAGTAAGCAATTCGGGTTGGGTCGATTATCATGGGTCATGGGTAATACATGTCATGCTTTAAAAATGGGTCTAACGGGTCATGGGTCAGATTGTTTGGGTCGGGTCGACCCACTAAATTATAGTGTTTTCATCCATTTTTACATTTTAAATACATTTATTTTACCTTTTAAATGCATTTTTACGCTTTCGTCCGCTTTTTTACGTTTTCGTCCGTTTTAATACGTTTTCGTCTTTTTTTTTTACGTTTTCGTCGGTTTGTTTACTCTTTCGTCAGTTTTTCACGTTTTCGTCTGTTTTATTACGTTTTTGCCTTTTTTTTACGTTTTCGTCTATTTTTTACGTTTTCGTTCATTTTTTACGTTATCGTCTTTTTTTTTTTTTTTTCGTCTTTTTTTTAACATTTTCGTCCGTTTTATTATGTTTCCTTACGTTTTCGTTCTCTCTTTTACGTTTTTTTTGCAGTTTCGTCCGTTTTTTACAATTTTCTTACGTTTTCTAAATTATAGTGTTTTCTTCCGTTTTTTACGTTTTCGTCCATTTTTTTTACGTTTTTCGTCTGTTTTTTTTACGTTTACGTCTGTTTTTACGTTATCGTCTATTTTTTACGTTTTGTCAGACGAAACCTAAAAAAACGTAAAAAAGACGAAAGCGTAAAAAACATAAAAAAAAAGAAAGAAAGCATAATAAAATTGACGAAAACGTATAACAACAGACAAAACGTAAAAAACGGACGACAACATATGGAAAGAGACTAAAACGTAAAAAAATGGAAGAAAAACGTAAGGAGACGGACTAAAACGGTCGAAAACAGAAAAAAAAAAACAGACGAAAACGTAAAAAAAGGGGACAAAAATGTAAAAAAAGTACGAAAAATTAAATAATCAGAGAAAACGTAAAAAAGCGAGCAACGTAAAGAATCGACGAAAACCTTAAAATTGGACGAAAACGTAAAATAAGGCGAAGCGTAAAAATATAGATGAAAAGCGTAAAAGAACAGACGAAATCGTAAAAAGCGTCACGAAACGTAAAAATCGGATGAAAGCGTAAAAAAGACAAGAACGTAAAAAATCGGACGAATACTTAAAAAGCGTGGCGTAAAAGAGCGGGCGAAAACATAAAACAAAAACAGAGGCCAGCGTAAAAATGGGAAAAAAACGTAAAAATCGAAAAACGTAAACGGACAAAATGTATGAAAGCGTAAAAAGCGGATGAAAGCAGAAAACGTAAAAAATAGACGAAAACGGATTTGGGATATTTTAAAGGAAAATAGGGGGAAAAATGTTTTGTAGTTTTGTGTATTAAAGTTGAAATAAGAATTTTGTGTTTTGCAGAGAATTTTATTGAAAAACACTAATTTGAACGCGATATTTGTTTTCTTTGTTTTTCACAAAACATTTTGTAAAAAACAAGGGTGTTTTCCCTCAACTAAACGCACCCATATCTTATTCCATAGTTATTCGTCATGCAGTTATTTCATGCGTAAGTAAGCTCATGAGACGCTAACTACATATATTATAACCATAAATCCTAGCTAGAATCAGATCACACCAAAGGGTGTGTATATTTAAGGTGTTCCTCCCCAATTAAGGGCTTCAAATTCAAGCCTCGCAAGGGTTAAGTTCAGGGTGTAGCTTAGGTTGTGCGTACGGTTTACACTAGAAGAAGGTACAATGAAAACACAACCTGAACGAAGTAACTCAATTTATATATAACACTTCAGGTCAAATAGCCTTCGGTAAACATATTCCATTTAGAGCAACGACATATTCTGTAACACACGAACAATATTGCATTTCGGTTTTACTTGTTCTCCATTAGGTCTTACATTCACTTGCACATCTTCTACACGGAATAAAACATAGTAAACACTAAACGGCTGAAATGAATGCATGACTAGGATATTTTTATTTTTCTTTTTGTGACGGCGGAGATTATATTAAGAAGTTAGCAAAAAGCTAACAAAAATTACAAACAAATAGCTAGAAGCGGGTTTTGAAGCCACGCTGACCATCTAGAAGTAATCTTCCTATTTCTATGAATATACCAAGAAAAAGAAAGATCAACAATAGAATCTAGTAAAACATTTATACGAGGTCTCTTCGTATCAAACAAGCTAGCGTTTTTGAACTTCCAAATCACCCAACATTTGGTTATCACAATAGCTTGGTGCAGCAAAGTCTTAGCTCTGGAAATAGGAGCATTACCCACCCAAGTAATCATATCAGCCACATTTGACTAGGATATTTATGGTCTATTTTTTCTATTAGCACAAAAACGTTCGAGCGAAATATCAATCTCATATGTAAGATTGTCAGAAACAATGCCTCCATCCCAAACCATAGGAACACAAAAGGACCAAGACCCATCAAAACCAGAACCCAATGCCCCAAACCGCACTCAGGACCAGGACTAAACTTGACTAAAGCACGACCACAACTACAGAGACCAAACCGTGAGGGTTGGAAAAATAATGGATCGTCAGACCAAAGCCCCAAATCCGCTCTTTGTTCTTTACAATGTGTTTCATTCCAAGCAAACAAGATTCTAGATAACTGAATCATGCTTAAATTATAAAGTATCTATAAGACTAAGCAAAAGTCTAAATGTTTATGAAATATTACCATAAAAGCCACAACAACACACTAGTGTTACAATTGCATTATCTTCTAACCCTTTTATGGTACCATTTTTATGTTTTCAAGCAGAAGCAGGTTCTTCCGTTTCTGTTCATCTCCATCTTCACCACCAACGCGTCCATTCTGCAACAGCTTGTCTTCGAAGGCATATTCTTAAGTGCTTTTCTGCTCCCTCAACTTTCCACAAGTCCCACACACGGGTTTTGGGTGGAGGTGTCTTATCTGCAATTGGTGCAACTAAACCTGGCTTCCCATCATCAATTACCTCATCAACCAATCCATATGCTTTTGCCTCCCAGGCATTCATAAAGTAATCACGGTCTGTGTCAGCTTCAACCTGCACAAAAAGTAGATTCTCAGAGTTAATAAGAAAGTTTATGATGTCATTAATGAAAGGATATGAAAATTGATGAAGGGTAAGCATGGACCTTCTCGTAAGGAGTTCCTGATACTCTTGAGATAATCTTGTTGACTTTGACCTTGTGGTACACCATTTCTCTTATTCTTATACTCATGTCCGTCGCCTGAATAAACAAAATAGCATGTTACTTTAAGTATGTAAAAGCATCTGTATTAAAAAGCAAAAGAATTAACACATTTCCTCCGGCCTGTCCAAGTGGTTGATGGATCATAACCCTAGAATTAGGCATACAAAATCTCTTCCCCTTGGTACCACAAGCAAGAAGAAACGCACCCATAGATGCAGCAAGCCCAACACAGATAGTGGAAATATCCGCCTTGCACAGCTTCATGGCATCGTATATCCCCATTCCTTCATGCATCAACATCGAACAGAGAATGAAATTTACCAAAATGTTGATAATTTAAAGGCTAATCAATACTTAATCAACATTATGTCCATGTTGACAAGGCACTTATTTAAGTAAAAGTATTTGATTTGTGTCTGTAACGAATAAGGATCATCGTGAAGCCAAAGTGATGCTATCGATGTATTTGTAATACAGATAGCGGTTGAACAACTCAGAATCAATTGAAAACTTAAATGTAGCAATTTGCATTGAAGTTGGTCAAGGAAGTAATACAAAATGGTGCTTCAAAGATAACATAAGGCATAGAATAAGTCTTGACCCAGTCGAAAGCACAAACTGAAGTCATAAAAATCACAATATGAAACTTGAAAGGTTCATGGGGAACATTCAAAGGTGTTGATCAATTAAATACTAGACAGATACAATTATGTAATTAGTTGACAAGTGCTAAGGGTTTTCCTAACGTTATGGAGGCGTGCACAATCCTTTTTTTCTGTAAAGTTGAGCAGTCACATGAATTTGGTGTTGCATCAAATAATCGACAACAAGGCTCAAATGCAACTATTAGTAACAATGAAGTTATACACCATTATGTTTTATGTCTTAACCATTTCCAATATTCTTTCTCTCTCTTTCTTTATCCTCGCAAGAACTAAAAGGAGCAACACTTGGATTTTTGTTTCTTTGATCGGATTGATTCCATTTATCATGTGAAAATATGTTGTGGCTGAGCTTGTAAGTTTATGGGTTACTTACTAAAAAGACAAGCATATTAGAGTAGACTGTTAATATTGTTGACATGTTGTGCATAATTGCTTATATGTTATGCTCAAATGCTCACATGTATTAGTCTCACGTTGGATTGCATACGTTGATACGGAGTAACATACTGGAACTGTTAATCTGAGAATGAAATTCCGAAACTTGTCAAATTGGAGAATTGTCAATACTTATATTATAGTGTCAAATCGACAATAATCTACAGCACAACCGTCTTTGCAGCAATTAACGGACTATTTCGTGACTATGATAGTTGTAGCTTGCACTCCTTGCAGTGAATATTTTTTATTCTTATTGTTTGTAGGTATTGTCTCCAAGCATTTCCAAAACCATATACTCCGTATATATTTAAATAGTAGTTAAAATTCAGAAATTTAATTAACTAAAGCAAGCAATGCATACCAGCAGTAACAGAACCACCGGGAGAATTAATGAACAATTTTATATCCTTTTTATCATCTTCTGCATCAAGGAATAACAATTGGCTGATTATGAAATCAGCTGACATATCGTCCACCTGCACAGTTCCACTATCTGTCATATTCACATAAAACTATAAAAGAATGAAAAAAAGTGCATGTTGCAGAACAAAAACTATACACCGAAAATACTGATTTACCACAAAGTTAAATTCTAGAAACTACACAGTTAATCATTAATTGTACATTATCTTATGACATTGTGTGTAATCTACCTACCAATTCAATCATCCACCCAAACATAGCCAATTTTAGCATCAACCACTCAGAAGAAATATTAAACACAGGATAAATTTATAAGATAAGTTGTACACATGTACCATACGGGCACCAGAGCAGAATTTTTAATTCCATAAATCATGACATTTGTGGTTAAAGAAGACATCAGGGATGTTTCAAAGCGAAAAATCTCCCATGTTAGTGAAGAGAGTATTCTAAAGTATTTATTTTACCATTCCAATTTTATAATTTTATATTATGGGATGTGGAGAAACGAAGATGTGATCTTGCATCGAATTCATTGAAATAGACATGACTGGAGACCACAAAGGGAGAAGTGAGTAAAGTGGTGAAGATAAAATGAACCTAAGTCCCCAGATCAATAATATATACATAAACCCATCAAAACTCAGTGAGTGATCTAAAAATTTGGTTCATGTAACAGAGGGAGCCTCCATATGAGAATGATCCAAAATATGCAGCCTATTAATTGGAAATACCCGTCAAGAAATTTTAAGAATTCATTGTATAAAAGGCACAGGAAAAGAGATACAGATTATGACAATAAGTCTTTAGGGCACGTTTGGTAGAGAGAAATTCAGAGAAAAGAAATGAAGCAGGGAATAGAATCTCAGAGAATAGAAATCAGTAGAGAATTTTGTTCAATTCTAATGTTTGGTAACAACAAGACTTGACCTGAGAAATGAAAAAAAAAAATTATTTAAAATATTTAAAAAAATATATCTTTTTTTTTAATTTATTTTTAAAATTTATGTACTTTCTTTAAAAAATATATTTTTAAAAATGTATTTATTTAAAAAAACTTATTTAAAAAAATTAAAAATTATTTTTAACTTTTTTAAAATTATATTTTAAAATGTATTAAAAAAAAAAAAAAAAAAAAAAAAAACAAAACAAACTTGTTTTTTTAAATATTTATTGAAAATATATTTATTTAAAATTGTTTTTAAAAAAATTATTTTTAAAAATGTATTTATTTAAAAAAAAACTTATTTTAAAAAAAAAAATTTTAAAAAAATATATTTTTAAAATATATTTTTTAATTTTTTTAAATGTATTAAAAAATTCAAAAAATTAATCAATTTCTCTCGTTTCCCAACAAAGTGGGATGGAAATGGAGATTTCAAATTTGCACTATCGAATTCTCCACATATGTTTTCTCGAGAGTTGGTAACTCTCCGCTTTTTGTTTTCTCTTGCTTACCAAACACAAGAAATCACCTCATTTCCATTTCTCGGCTCTTATTTCTCTATACCAAACACACCCTTAATTGCCAAAAGTGTGAATCTCAAGAATAAAGCAACCGAAAATGAAGGAAAAACAATACTGAATAATGAAAAACCATGAATTGACTGATATGAGAGCAGAAACGAGAGACATATGTGTTATCTCAAAGTTCAAACGATCATATTATACACCACCAGAATTTAACCTGATATATGAAAACGTTATTGAAAAGCTGGGAAAGTTTGCATCTGGAAAAACGGGAATGCAATCTACAATATTTAACCATCAAACTGAAAAAAAACTCGTCAACAAATATAAAGGATTCATAGATATAGGCACAGAGAAAGAGAGACAGGATATGCCGATATGCTAGTCTAAAAGGGGGGAAGTCATTTATACGACTAAGTGACTGTAAGTTTGAAACATGTAAAAGTGGGTCAAGAAATTGGGCAAAACCAAAACATATCAACATATTCAACAAAGTGACAGATATAAAGAAAGAGAATGTGCTAAAACACGAAAAGCTAAGGGGATGTTTGGATGTGCTACAGAACATAAGTCTAAATAATTGGTTTTTTAGGTTTATGATAAATCCACATCTTATTTCAGGGCCATATTATTCCTATACAAACTAATTTACTATCTAGTTATATCTGACTCGAATCACTTCATTGCAGCTACTTATCCTATTCTGGATTCTTGAACATCCATAAGCATTTCGATAACACACCACCAAACTCCCCTAAACCGCACCAATCATGTGTAATTCCCAAAATTTGTGTCAAGAATTTAATTAACATGAGAGAACCAATATCGATAGAATTTGCTACAAAATGTGGTCTACTAAGGTGGCAAATTCAAGTGAGCGAGTAGTCCCACATACTTAACTCACAAAATTGCAGAGAAACGATAACCTTATCATTAAATTTAATGCAATCATTAATCCAGGAGGAACAATAGAGATAAAACTGTACCATTAAAAACAATAACATCAACCTTTCCAATTCCTTAGTTTAAGGGCCCGTTTGGTTTGGTTGAATGGGAATGAGACTATGACTTTCAAAGTCATAGTCCATGTTTGTTTTGTTTTGTTTTGTGGGCACGGTAATGAAATGGGTATATCATAGTCATAGATTCATTAGACACCAATTTGATGTCTATGAAATCCATTCCCGTGGGCCCTTCTTTTTTCCACTACAAAATTCAAATATCTATACATTTTTTCATACCATATTTTATCAACCAAACATAAACAATCGTAATGATACACTTTTTCATACCCATTATCATTCCACCTCATTCCAAATCCGATACCCATTGTCATTCCTAGCAACAAACCAAACGGGCCCAAGCATCAATTTCTCATTCATTTAAAAAATCGTCCATTTCAAGCTTATTACATAGTACCACAATAAACCTCTATTAGAGTACAATACAAACACATAACACTAGAGCAGTAATAGAGATAGAAGTTGCTACAAACTGTTGTCTAGAAAGGGAGCAATTTAGAAATGTTAAAGCAGTAAAGCTACAAGAAATGAAACCCAAAACAGCAACCTTTCCAAGTACCTTACTTTAAACAACAATTCTGGATTCATCATTAGTCCGTTTCGCGCTTATTATATACCATTCCGAACCTCTCGTGAAGCCCATTACAACCCCCATAACATTTCTTATTCATATCCTATGGTCTAAAAAGGGTGCAATCCTAAGAACATATACAATCTCATAAAACTAATCCACCAAATTTCACAAAACCAAAAACCCACAAATAAATTTATAAAATTTCACCAATAATTATTATAAAAAAAAAAAAAAAAAAAAAAAAAAAAAACACACACACACACACAATACCTGGGATCCCAAGAAAACAATACGTTGACGAAGAAGCATATTAGTGGTATCAAGCTCTTCAAATTTAGGCATCCAAGCTGGAGCTGCAGAAGTGGGTCCCACAACATCCCAGTTACTAGATAAAGTATTGCTATTAATACTATGTGTTTTAAAAGATGAAGAAGCTTTTATGGATAGTGAAGGTCTTGTGTTTTTATGAGTATTTGATGATGATGATAAAGGGTTTTTTGGGTAAAAAAGTGATGGGGAAGATGATGTATAAGCCGCTGATACGCAACAATTCTCCATCTTCGTGTTTGTGAGTGATGGTTTGTGTTTGTTTGTGGTTAGTTCCTGTTGTTTGGATGGATAGATTGTTGTTTCATACGCTAACTAATGTTTTATCACAAGTTATTTTTAGAGATTATTGTGTTTAAATATAGAGTAAAATATACCCGTTTGTGTCCAAGTTATTTTTAGTGATTCTTTCTCATTTTCAAAAGGGTAAACTGCAAAAAAATGTTTATGTAAAAAATCTTTGAACAAATATAATAGCGAAAAATGTCTTGGTGGTTTGCCATTTTGCAAACAATGTTTATGTGCATGGTAGTTTGTTGCACTTCGTGTATTTTGGCTAACAAGCGTTACAAATCCTGTTAGTGAGTCCTCACGTGAGGGTATTTTTTTCATTTCACTTTTCTCGTCATTTTACTCACCTGACACCCCACTTGCACACCTACCTATGTATTCAGGGACATTTTTTGCAACCAAGTTTTGCAATCTTATATAACACATATCATCGACCATTATTGCACATCCACTACCGATCACACACTTACACACTTAAGAACATAATAATGGTGATTTGTGGATGCAGTAATGTTGCTATCATCAAGACAGGAAGAAGATCTTCTGCTGCCCCAACGCGGTAAGACTCGTTATACTGAATTAGAGGGAGTTATTTACATTAAATGTGACTCACTATGTTGTTGTCTGCATGATTTAAGGTTCGTACTGTGGGACATTTGGGTAGATTGATCCCCCGATGTGCCAACGAGCTATTGATGTCATTCTGGGCCTTCTTAGGGCTAGGAATGCGTTGAAAGAGGACATCGAGGAGTATGTTCAGATGTTTAGGGAGCGAGAGAAACTGGTGATGAAGCTGAGGATATATTTGGTCTTTACTTGTTTAATGATCTTTGTCGTTTATAAGTGGTTCTAGGATGGTTTTGAATGGTGGTTTAGGTTGTATGTATTTTTGGGTTGTTTATGTGGGATGTAGTTAATCCTTTTTTTGTGAACGATCTTTGTGGGATGAATGTGGACATGATCTTATTAGTAGTTTTTACTTACTTGTTCATTTAGTTTTTGTATCATGGGATTTGACAATATGTACATAAAATAGGTTATTATGAGCTCTCGGTTGACTAAGATAGTCAAAGGAAAAAATGGGTTAATTATACTCCTCTATTGTTGGAGTTATAAACTCATAAGGACAGTTTCCTTATATTGTGGTGAGGTAAGGTCCAAAATGATTATACTCCTCTATTGTGGGTCGTTCAAATGGCCAGTACTTTGTGCCTGCATTTGAGCACATTTGTTTGTTTTTCTAGTGCTGAGAGGGCTTGAAGATATCTCAATTGGGAACTTGGGATTATAAGTTCATGTCTTATTTTTAAAATTCTTGTGTGTAAAGTCATCAGATTTGGCTATCTATTTTTGGTTCTAAGTATTCAGCAACTATTATTATTATTGGGATTGTTTCAGTATATTGGTTAGTTCAGATGGTGATGATATAAGTCTGATAGAGTGTTGTTTGCTCTTAGGTATTGCATTCTGGTGGGCAACTTTGGTTCTAGTGGTTTTGAATAGATGTTCAGAAAGATGTTTCCGTATGTGATTTCTATACCCAATATAACTTATATTCAATGTAGGGGTGTCCATAGTACTGGAACCGCAACCGAAACCAAAAGAATCGAGAACCGAATATAAGAAAAATGTGGAATCGGAAACCATCCCATGTTCTTCGGTTCGATTCCGGTACGAGAATTTTCGGTAATTCCCGACGAGAAACGCAGTGTTTAAAAATTTTATTTTTTTTGTTGTCGATCATTCATAAAGGACATGCTAAATCAATACAAACACACACAAAATGTCAAAATAACATAAACAAAAACACAAAATGTCAAAATTTAAGTTTATAATTGTTTAAAAGTATCAAGAACAAGCATTTATGTTACAAACAGCTTAATGCTCCATTACTTGTATCCTTTTAAAACTTTTTGATCTCATGAGATTGTAGCATAGTATCACTATCTAATTAATTACAATCACAATAAAAAAGAAAAGATATATAGAAAAAACTTGCTTTGATATTGGATGAATGATGGTGATGATAATATTTAAATCTTTGAATGATATTAGTAATTGTAAAACACTAAAACGGATAGCTTGGTGTTATTCGAAAGAAAAAAAGTAGGGTTTTAAGGTTTTAGTAATGGGTTAGGGTTTTTTCTTAATTTTTTTAAAAGGCTGCGTGTAAACAATTTCTCAAACAAACCCTATAAAATTTTATATTTTCAAAAGTTTCGGTTCTTTCAAAAAAGTACCCGAACCGGACAGTTCCGATCTGAACCATCTCGAGAACCTAATATTTGGAATTTTAGGAACCAAGAATCGGACTATGGTTCTAATATACGGTTCGTTTCCGGTACGATACCGGTACGGTTCCTAGATTTTTTTGGTTCCTCGATTTCTTTAGACACCCCTAATTCAATGACACTTTATAAAAATAAAAAACATCCAAAAATAAGCTATTTAACAATTGCAAGTCAACATATAGCAAGCAACTCACAAACAATAACATAAAAGCAACTCACAATGCATAAAAGCAACTCACAAACAATAACATAAAAGCAACTCACAATGCATCCAAACTTATTAAATGTATTGAAAGCAACTCACAACGCATCCAAACTTACTAAATGTCTTTAAAGCAAATCACAAACCATAACATAAAAATAATTGTTTGTCTTTGTCATTCATAAAACCATTCAAACTATAGCTTCTTTGGCAGCCCTTTTTGTACTCTTTCTCCTCTGACTACCAACCTCTTGCGTTGATTGTGACTCCATTGATTGACTTGGTCCTACATCAGGTTCAGCTGGTTCAGAATCTGCAACACCCTCAGTTCTTTCCTTCTTGATGCCTTTCCCCATTGCCTTCTTCTATCTTGGACTTGTACATGCTCTTTTGTTGTGACATTATGTATTACATTTACTACAAGTGACAGTCTTTCTCATTCTTGAAAGCTTCCCATCCTTGACCATTTCCTTCAACGCATTCCCAGCCTTCTCATCTTTGGTCACTCTTCTCTTCCTCCTTGGTCTGCCAACGGGAACATGATGATGTGAGGGCAATAAGATACTAGGGATGCTGTGCTTGGGCCAATATGTATTATTACTAACACCTTCATTCTTATAGTTGTACGTCTCTATCCATGTTTTTAGCCAATATGTTTGATGGACCCAATCCTCGGGTATACCTACCTCCCTACCATCACTTGTCATGCTGCCACAACATGTTTACATGAAATATCAGTTAGCTCCCATATCCTACATATACATGTCCTTAACTTCATAATCACTAAATATTGGTCATTTTATGGTCTTTTACACTAGTAATTGTCAGCCCTATTCCAATTTACAAAATAGTCATTAGCTTCTTGCTTAATAACATTTAAAATGTTTGTTGCAGTTAGGGTTAAGGGACCATCTGACATGTCTATGACCTTTTGCACATTCATTATCCTCTTCATCAAATACTCCATCGTGTACTCCAAACATCATATTATTGGTTTATCTCTACCATCTACCAACTTACTGTTGAATGTCTCACAAAGGTTGTTGACCATAACTTCACACCTAGCTCTGCATGTTTTTTTATTAATGATTTTGATAATTTTATGTCCACTATATACACACTTAAAGCACAAATATAAAAAATGTTATACCTGAAAAAAAGACCTTAACCATGAGTTTGTTGGTATCTTTTATAACCAATCATGAGCTTTAGGGTCGAAGTCTTTGAGTTCCTCCATGTACTTTTGAAACTAAACCATAGTGGTTGTTGTTGCACACTTCCACAGAAGATCCTTATAAATCCTTCCTTTGAAAATCCGCTTCATGTTGTCATAGATGTGTCTAACACAATATCTATGTTTAGCAAAATGAAAAACTTGTTGGATAGCTGATAGAATACCCTATTACAAGTAAGACATAGTGGATTCAAACAAACAAATGGTGGGTTAAATTGCTTATGTGTAATGAATTTAATATAACCATTGTTAATGGAATTGATTCTACTTTGTGTCTATCTGAAATGAAAGTGTAGTTATAGTTTTGTTGTAAATCAAGTTCATCACCTAGATTTTGTAGGAACCATAACCAAGAACTCTTACACTCGACCTCAACAATAGCATATGCAAGAGGGTAAATACCATTGTTATCATCAATACCAATAGTCGTCAAAATTTGCCCTATAAATGGTTCTTTTATGAAAGCACCATCCAACCCCAATATCTCTCTTCTTGTAGAACTATACCTAGCTTTAAGTGCACCAATACACACATAAATTCTTTTGAATACTCTTGAATTAAGAGTGAGATATGTGTTGGTTTCCACCTTGATCTTGATTGTTGTGTCTGGGTTTCTTGCTTTGAGCTCCATAGCATAATCTCCAAGGATGGCATGTTGTTGTTTATGATCCCTGTCATCTTTTTCTCAGCAATTTCCTTTGCTCTATAAGTTGTATGGAACGATACGTTTATTTGTAACTTTTGTTGAAATTCAATCTGTAATACCTTAATTGGGATTCTAGGATTGGTAGAAACTATTTGGCTGACATACGTTGAAATAAACCGAGATGTTGCAATATTAACATCTCTTGTTTGAAGACATTTATGAGCATCAGTCAATTTTTTAACCGACCAACACTGCTCATCGCCCCACTTTGAGACGAGTAGGTCCCATGGGCAAGGGTTTTATGATGCTTGAGTTTATAACCTTTAGTATTAATACCCTTTCATTTCATGTCCTTATGGTTTTTGCTTTTTGAAAATTGGCCCTGAGTGTTTGAGGTGGATGGCTTATCCTCTTCTCTAGCAGGTATTGGATTGAATTTTGTTAAACTAACCACAGTGTCATAGCAATTAGCTCTCACCCTTTGGTTATCCTATGGAGAATAGAAATAGCTCTCCTTGACTGCAATGCATGCATCTTCACTTTATCAGTCACTAGTTTTCTTGAAGTAAACTATTCTCCCACCTTAAATGCACCTTCTATGATTTTACACTTACCCTTATAAGCCTTTCTCAATTTCTTCAACTATCTAGTTCTTTCCTTTGTACACCTTCGTCTTCAATATCAGGTTCTTCCCTTTCTACAACTTTTTCATCAACCTCTTGGGCAATATTTTGAAAAATCACACCCTTATTTTCTGGACATAACTCATCAATTATTTCTACAATATCTTCTGGCCTACTAACAAGGCATGGATCCTTATCCCAATGCACTGCACAATCTTGTTGGAACAAGTCATCTTCAAAAAATGTCTCAGGCCGTTTACCCTTCTCAGGCATAAAACCACCCATAGGGTCACAAATCACTCTCTTCCAACAGATTTAAGTAACTGAATGCATTGGATGATGATGGTGGTACCTCATTTTCACAATGCAGGAATCCTACATTATCAACATTACTCATACTTTCAACCAATAGACAAACATTACTGGTTTAAGCTTGAGTTTGTGCCATTTCATGATTATACACCTTCCCAATTACATTGGTTGTACCATTCTACTCTAACAACAACATTTTTCCTTTCTTTTTCTTAACAGGTTCACTGACCACATTATCCTCAACAATCTCTTCAATCACTACACCCTTTGAGGACTGACAACCCTTAACCACCATCATATGTTTTTCTACCAAAGATACATCAGACTCTACATAAACATCTATTTCCTTATACTTTGGCACAAATTTTAACAATGTTAGCATGTCCTGATCCGACATCAAGGGAACTTATCCATCATCTAAAGACAGACATGGGACCCTTAAATGGGTAAACAACAACTAAGTATTATCACCCAAACCAGTTCAGCTAACATTTGGACCAAATCCTGAATGGAGAACTTCTCACAAGCAATTAGGTCTAAATGACCAACTATAAAAAACTTGTATACTTTGTCAGGTGGATCAGAAAACTGACCAGTGTGGTGGATTTGAATAGTGAAGAGGTTTGGGTACGAATCTAGGAAGATAAAATAAAGAATCAAAAAACCCAAAATCAAAAAACAACCATAACATTTTCATGAATCAGGAAAACCCGCTTTAATTTCCAGATATACAGTGCATGTTCATTCGAAACAAAAGTACAATAAAAATATATTGCCGTATAGTGCACCAATATCCGAAATTGATGAACTGCGAGCTCTAATTTGCCAGCCAACCATGTTAAATCTACTGTTAAATTAGGTGATTTTCAAAATATGGGGAAGTTGGAAGGAAGCAGTTCGATCAAAAATGTGTATATATGTTGAAAATGTGTATTCGAGTGGCAAAATATAAGATTGCAAAACTTGGTTGAAAAAATTGTCCCTCAACACAAAGTTAGATGTGCAAGTGGGGTATCAGGTGAATAAAATTGCGGGAAAAGTGAAATGACAAAATACCCTCACATGGAATAATATTAAGTCTCAAATATTAGTCTCCAACTTTGTTTGGTCTATTGTATAGTTATTAAGTCATGAAACATATTAAAATTCGTCTAGCTACTCGGGTTCGTTCCTCATTCAATAATGGTCCTCTTTTTGTGTTTCAAACTTCTAAACTCAAGTTAATCTATCTACTTTACCTAATTAAAGGTCTTTTTAATTGGTAAATTGTTTAGATTAAAGTTTTGAACAATTGAAACTCAACCCAAAATTAAGGTTTTCTAATAAGTTTTTCCATCTTAAAAGGTCCGTAGATTACTCTTTCCTCCATGAAATAATGCATTTATTGGCTCTAAAATTATCTACTCGGAGTCTAGTTTTGAAATATGTAAGCCTTATATTTTTTCTATGCACCAATTGTTCCAGTTTATTCATTTTATGGACATGTATGGAGCCAGAAAACGGGAAAAAAATGTTTAACTCGTTTTGGAATTGGTTTACTCGTTATTTATCGTCACGGATCCATCCAACTCCCTAGATATGATTTAAGATGTCCTATACCAGTTCCAAGATTTTTATTCTACCTTAAAAGCATTTAGGTATTTCATTTTTACAGTTTCTAATCGTTACTCAGTTTCTGGCCGCATTAGGGTAAGTTAACATGTTGCAATTTTTTTGAAATAGAAAAACACCTTAAAAAATTATGAGAAATAAGGGACATCCCAAGACATTTATTTAAGTGTAGAAAATTTGTCAAGACTAGAAAAATGTCTAAGGTAGGTTTAAAAATCAAAACTTTCAACTGATTTGTTGGGTCAGAAATTGTTTTTGTAAAACTTATGTTTTACCAACTTTTTTATTATCACAAGTATATATAAGAGCTGACATGAGCATGTAAATGTAGTATAAGTATAAAAAAGAGTTTCTTAGATGCTTACAATGAATGTGGGTGATTTGTTCAAGGAAAACCCAAGAACAACTATTTAAAACCCAAAACTAGCTTCCAAATTATCATACTTTAACCCTTAACCAAATAAGCTCTAAATAAGCACTTAAGATAAGCAAAACCAATATTTTCTTCTTTCTTTTCTTCCTTTGGCCGATTACTAGAGAACAAGTGGGAGTGTATGTGTGTTTTCTTGTGTAAATGATACTTGAACTCTCCTTTTTATACTAAAATCATGTATGGTCATTTTAATTAACAAATAAGCTAGTGAATAAGCTAATAATAAAAAAATGAAAAGGCATGTGTAACACCCTAGGCAAATCCCACATCGTCTGTGGCCTGGAAAGATGTTGGGCTCATAAGATAACATTCGTCTTACAATGACACAACGCGTTTTGTGGTTCATCTGGGTGGAGTTCTTAGGGCTGGCGGTTAAGCGTGCTCATATGGGAGTAATCTTGGCTTGGGTGACTGCCGGAAGTCTTCACATGAAGCCACAAAACAAAGCCGTGAGCTCTGCGGCAAAGCGGTCAATATTGTGGTCTGAGTAGGCGGGATGTTACAAGTGGTATCAGAGCCACTCCTGAGCCGTTCGGGATGGTGGGGTAAACCTCATTGAGGACGATGAGTCCCTAAGGGGGTGATTGTAACACCCTAGGCAAATCCCACATCGGCTATGGCCTGGAGAGATGTTGGGCTCATAAGATAACATTCGTCTTACAATGACACAACGCGTTTTGTGGTCTAGTGTGGTGGAGTTCTTAGGAACTAGCAGTTAAGTGTGCTCATATGAGAGTAGTATTGGCTTGGGTGACCTGCCGGGAAGTCTTCACATGAAGCCACAAAAACAAAGTCGTGAGCCTGTGGGCAAAGCGGATAATATTGTGGTCTGAGTAGGCGGGATGTTACACATGTCTTGAGGGTGGCTTATTCAGCCGAAAATAAGGAAAAGATGCATGCTTGGTCTCATCACTAAGTTCATTACACAATGGTTATAGTTTTGGTTCTAAGGTATGTAAAGTCCAAGTCAAAAAGGCATGGTTAATAAGCTTAAATACGCAAAAACAAGTTGTGTAGGGGACATTAGGGCGGCACTATGCTGAAAACAAGTGAAAGAATGTATAAATTTTTTATAAATGTATTTTGTATCAGTATTGTGTATTTAAAATAAGCACTATTTAGTAATTAGGTAGTTAAAGTAAAAATATATATTTTAAGTACATATAATATCTGAAATTCAAAAAGTGGAGGAAAAATAATATAAATTTTTGTAGTAATTTATCAAATATAAGAATGTATTAGAATAATTATTGGAAACATTGAGTGTATTTTGTATGCATGTAAATTGTAAAAAGTGTATATTTGTGTGATTAGTGCAAATAAGAAATATGTAAACGTAGTAATAATAAAATGAGCTCATAAAAATATGGCAATGCATCAAATATGTGTAAACTAAATTTAGTGCGTAATCGTTGTGTACAGAATATCATTTCTTATTTTACGTAATTTAACTAAACAGTTATACGCAAAAAGTACTTATGTAAACTTCAAAATAACTAATTTGATTTTAGGAATAAACAATGGCCTGAAAAATTACGGGTTGTTATAATAGCCAACCTGTTGTACATATCCAAAAAGATAAACCGACGCTACACAAATAAATGATAAAAGAGAAATACACGGATCACACCATATTGATGCAATTGATTTTTATCGGAAACTATACAACGGCACTACTATGGGCGGGTAATCATATAGTATAATCAAGTAGTATTGTGAATATTGTTTAAAAACAAGTCAGAGAAGGATAAAGTGTGAAAACAAGAAAAAGAATATGTGATGCAATATTTTATAGTATAAGATTTTAACATTTATTTTCACAAATATGGTAATTGGGGTAAACTATTTTATACAAGGAAAAATACATCAAAATATCTTTTGATTTTAATCAATATGGACCAATAAGAAAGTTCGTTTTCAACATGTGACAAAATGAAGTTTTCTTGTTAGCTAATAAAAGACAAAATTGAAGGTAAGTGGTCAAATTATAATAATTTCATATTTATATTAAGGGTATAAAAAAATATATTCAAAACAGATGTTTAAGTTTCAAAATAAAAGGACTTCAAAATAGGTGGATAATTTATATGAATTTAGAGGTCGACGTAAAATAATTATATTTTTATCAGCCAATAAAGTTTACATGCAATTTTTTAATTTAATTTTTATAAAGATAACGTTTCCATGACTTTAATTACTTTATAAATTTTACATATACCCTTTGTATATTATATAATGAGAATTGATTTGCACACTTTACATATTGATTGGGACACTCCATCTGTGCATAAATACTTGCATAATATTAAATACTTTGCTTCAGTTGCTTGTACCTTGAGTGTGCAAATAATTTTTTTGAGTGTGCAAATCATTAGCGTTATATAATTGAGTAACTTTTGTTATTGTTGAAGTTGTTCTTGCTGTTGTTAGCTTAAAAGAATCGTAGTACTAAAAATCCGTATATGTTCTGGAGTATAAATATCAAATTAAAAACACGATTATTGTGATATACAAATGAATACACTAAAATGTACATAAAACAATGACTAGTCTGAAATATTAATTAGTAGTTTACTATCACCTGTACTTGTAATAGGTCTATAAGAATAACATTTACATGGGGGTTATAATGCAACGACTCGTGATGGATATTCATTGTTTTCTTTTTCAAATTTTAAGTAACTATATTCTACAGAAATAGATAAAAAATAAAAAATCGTTATTTATCATTAATTTTAATAAAAATACACAACATATCAAATATCATACATGGTATCGACACTAAATTAATTCATGTTTAAATATTGTGCATGCACGGGACTTAGAGCTAGTAAGATGCTAAGAGCATCAGTATGATGATTCATATACATTAAAATGTTTTAATACAAGTTTAAAAGGTTTATATATATTATCAATCATGTTCAATTTACATTTCATGTCTACATGGCATGAAAATGTTATAATTTTCAAATCTCTCCACAATTTTAAGATATATAATACATGTGGTATGTAATACGAATTGATGAGGTAATAAAGGTTTATACCACACTAAATGTAGGTTTATAATATCGGAACTATCATAAGTATTGATTTGTCATTTGATAAAGCGTTAAAAAAATGTACCATAATAGATGCCTTATTGTCTGATATATTAAGCTTGGCAAAATAGTCATCCAGGATAAATGTAATAACCAATATAATTTATAATAGTGAATGATTAGTTTACCTTATGGCTTATCATGGTCAATCAAGCACAGAGAGATTCTATCCAACCATTTAAACTACTTACCACTAGAAAAGCACCAAAGAGGGTGATGATATACTTGTAATTGGATACGAAAGGCAATTAAAGTAGCATAACATTGTTAATTTTATAAATTTAGATACTAATCTCAACATTATATAATGTTCCTTAAAGTAAATGAATAGACTTCTTAGTTTTTCAAACATTACTTACATCCCATATGTGCTAATGGTAAATTATACATTTAAGTAAAATATAGTTAGATAATTCTTACAATTAATCACCCAATCGATTAGTGTCATTTATCATTTGAATTTCTAAAAATGGAATTTGATATATTGCCGTTAGAATTGAATTATTCTCAACTTCATTGTACCGTTACATTGAATACCATCATTTGACATTTGAATGTTTTTTTCGAAGACCTAAACCTTACCATATGACCGTTAGAACTTGAGTTATTCATGTTACCGTTGATTCAAATTAAAACTCTTTATAAAAGGCAACGAATTACATAAAAACTATCAATTCACACACAAAAAATTACACAAAGGCACGTCAATATTATAACATACATTCGAAAGCGTTTTTAAGCATGCTGCAACATGTAACTCATATTTTGCCAAATTATGAGCGAATCAAATACACTATCGTTGATACTTCTATGGTGAGTTTATGCATCCTTAACTCCAACATAAAAAAATTGGTTAAACTTTACTTGGCAATATATGTTTTTACTACTACAAAATTATAGTTTTTATGTGATTTTTGTTATTCACATACATGTGAATTATAAAATGGTTTTCTTAGATGTTCTTCTTAAATATACGAAAGTCCACTTGCTTAAGAGCATCTTATGTAAAAATCAATGGAAAAGGTGTTTCGATTTGGTGTTTCTTTGTTTAGCGATTTTACTAAACTTTGTAAACACCAGTAAACATTTATTTAATGGTTTACAACTATCAACTTGAGTCGGATTAAATTTAAGCATACATTAAAATATTTATATACATATGCAAAAAAAAGTTAATTATATTTTTATTTATTTCATTTATAAGCCTAACTAGACAATCTTAACGTGTTTAAATAATACGTATATAAACTGCAAAAAATTCAATGCGGGTGTTTGTGTAAAATAACAGATAAACAAAAACGCATCAGCAATGGCCTCAACAACGTCTCATTACAAAATTATCAACCAAACAGTTGAACCACCAACTATGAGTAGATTCTCAATCAGTGAAGTAGAAGAAAAAGAAAACAACATTGTTCCAGTTAGTTACAAACGCCTTCGATGCATTGCTCCGACATCTCAATCTCAACCGCAAGAAAGAGAATATGTTGTTGAGTATGCTGACGATGTCATCGAGGACAAAAAAGAAGAAGAAGATGATGATGATGACAATGAAGCTGATGCAGAGGATGAAAATGAGGATGATGACGACGCCATCGAAGATGTTGTTGTCGTCGTATAAATGAGTGAACAATAAGTGCGTTTCAGAATGGTTTTAAAAACTCTTATTTTTCTAAATTATTATAATAGTTACATAAATTAATGTTCATAACAAATGTTACTTGTTTACTAATCACATGTAATCATTAAAATATATTTTATAAACATAAAGTCTTGGTACATAAAGAAAGTAACTTATCATATGAATAAAATGTCTTTATGTATTGAGAAAATAAGTGTGTAATTATCAATAGTATTTCAAAACTATATGTCATTTTGTTTTACGCAAAAATCACCTTTGCAGTAGTTGTGGAGGTAATATTCCAACAAAGTTTTTAAACACACATAAAAATTCACTTTTTCGCTTTTGTTTATTTGACACTAGTCTTAGATTATTTGTGTTTTTAGAATATAACTATCGAAGATTAACTTTAAAACATAATCTTAAACAGTCGTTTGTTTTTTGTCCATGTAGTTCACCATAAAATATGATTGTTGTTTTTGTGTATTTTGTAAACTCAATAAAATAAAGTAATGAGAGATTGAATTGTTGTCCATGTGCTTTCTTTGTAATTACATGCATATTACTTTTCACTTTTTGTGTGCTTGTGTTGTCATTATTAATAACATATTGCTTCATGAAATGAAAATAAAATTCATAAGAGTTAATGAGTTTTAATGGGGTGTATTTAATATGGATTTCAAAAATACATGTGGAAGTTGTCTTTTAGATAATTTGTGATTTGCATTCACTTGGAATTATAAATAAGAAATAAAAAGAATACGTAGCATGGTATAATATCGATTATATCATATATAGTATGTACTATATATATGAGTTGTGATCAAATAAGAATATTAGTTAGAGTGCCATGTATCGTGGTGTTACACCCAAAACTGAGTTTTAAGTATTTAATTATGAGAATGTCACTAAAAAGTTTGACTACGACTTTTATAAGTTTGAATGTTTCACGTGATTGGTTAGTCAACCTATAGTCAAACTATAAGTATTAATGTTATGTAAATGATTATATAAAATATGATGTGTCACAATTATAAGAAAAATAAACTAAAGGGACTGAAGTTGTTAAGTTGTAATTAAGTTATAAAGTTTTATGTGGCTATAATATACGAAATAGGACTTGAGGAACCATTTGTGCCAAATGGCCAAACTTCCAACTAGTTAACTATTAATCTTGGATAATTCTCAAGTTTTCACACACTTCTCATTTATTCAGGAATGTGTGTGTGTCGAGAGTTCCAAAAGGAGGCAAGAACAAGTGATTTTCTAATGACCAATATGATGGTGATTATGTGTTTTATGGCAAGACTAAAGTCCCAATATATGTTCTCTACAAGGTAAGGTGTTTAATTTGAAGTCGAATTGATAATTTAGAAGTTAGGGTTCATAAACTAATTATGGGGTTTTGGGTAAATGATGTTTTGAGGCTAACTAACCAGGTTATAGTGATATTTGAGTTAAGCTCTTTGATGAGTAATGGTTTAATTGAATGATTAAGAGGGTTTTGTTTATGATTTATGAGATGAGTTTATTGGATCAAGGTTAGTAATTTGAGGTGTTCATCATATAATCAATATATGACATATGATGACCAAGGATGATTAAAGAGCATATTAGTTGTTATAGTAATTCAGTTATATGTTTTAAGAAATTACGGTTATTGTGATTTAACCTAGGATGTGAAGAAGAGGTTGATGATTGTTATTGATGATGCTGATAATGATGGTGATGGTGAAATTATGATTGATATCTAGCTTGGAATAAAGGTAAGTAACTATGATTATTATGTTCTTAATATAGATACTCTCATGTTATGTGTTTATGAATGTGTTATAGAAATTATGTGTTTGGATTAGCAAGTTGGATAAGTAGAAAGCTTGGTTAGTGATATGGTACAAGTGATAATTCATGACTATAGAAGGATTAAGGTATGTTTTGTGATTAATATGTGTTATAGTTATTCTTTGCTATGGTAAATGGATATGAGACTGATGGTTTATTGAGTTATGTGATTTAAGTGTTCATGATGCATCTTATGTGAATTGAAATATTAATCATGTATTAATTTAGTTGCTTACTAAGCGTTTCACTTACGTTATAGATGTTTACCATGTTTTGTAGGTTCTTGATAACATCAAATAGTCCTTAATATTAAGTGTCAATTTCCCCCGATAATGCTCGTATTTTATATCATTTATATGGATTTACGCTTGTTTTCCTCTATATTTCACTTTCAGGTAAATTACGAGCATTGGAGCTAATGAGACGCGGATTTGGAGAGTTTATTGAAGATATATGATAGTATGCCCATTTTGAAGTAATTACGCGTAACTCTTCTCTCACATTACGCCGTAAGCGTGACTCGAAAACCAACTCAATCGAAGATTACGACGTAACTCCATCTTAGGATTACGCCGTAACTAATTAGGTCAAATGATGTTCCACGCCGCGCAAGCTACGCGTAACTCTTTCCACAAATACGGCGTAACCATGATTTATTGAAGATACGGCGAATCGATTCCGGATGTTACGCTATAACCACTCTCCGAGCAAAATACGAAGAAATTGATGTTACGGCGTAACTCTCAACAAGTTACGCCAGTAACGGATCGGCCTATAAATACCGCCCAAAATTCTGTATTTCTCATCATTCACTCCATACACAAAAGCGAGAACGTGGGTGGGAGGTCAAGGCGGATCTCGAGGAGCATACGGAGCCATCTCCGAGGAGAAATCACTCCCTAATGATAAGCATTAGAAATTTATCATTTCTTTTACTTTCAATTCATGTATTTCATTATGTCAAACATTGAATCGATTGTTTCAGTTAATATGAGCGGCTAAGCACCACTGGTGCTAGCCTAGTTATGATTCCTTAATTGTTTTGTTTATGTTTACATTGCTTCCGTATAATTGTTTCTAGTGTATGCATGCATAGTTTGTTGGTAGCTACCCTTGTTTGAGAGTTTTGAATGGCGGTAGTGTCTAGTTGCTTAGGAGATATGACCAACTGACCCTAAGTAGGTAGACCGAGTGGGAAGGGTAAGAATTGACCAACCGACGACCCTTATTCGCTTGTGCGATTTGACCAATGATCACCTACCGTTTGGATGAACTTAAGAAGTTAGGGATGAGTGTTTAAGATGCTAGCGCTTGGCACTCATTGTTATGAATCTTGCATGTAGCGAACTTAATGACTTGGCTTAGGGACTAAAACAAGCTCGGACTTTCAAGGGTAGTAGCTTGATCTCCGTGGAAACCTTTGCCGATAGGTTAGGACGAACCGACCAAATGTTGTCCTAGCGACTTAAACCCCACTTGAAGCAATTTGAAGTAATTAAACGTGAACTTAACTTGATAGGATGAGTAACTAGGTTAGCACACTTCTCCTCTATTGATCGCAACCCTTGCCTTTATTCGCTTTCTTTTATTTTCTTGTCTTTAGTTATTAATTAATCGTTTCAACCTTAAAATCTGTGACACTTAGACTTATTAGAATCCGCTCACATAGCTCTTGGGACGACCTTAATTTTACCGAATACTACACTACACACGATCGGGTACACTGCCCGTTAGTGCATTAGGGTAGACCTTAGGTATAACGAGACAATTATAAATATTAAAACCTGGTCAGTAAAACCTGCATCAGTTCTTATGAAAGTACTATGGCTTCGAATAAGGCTTAAGGATTTGGAAGTGCGGTAGCTTAGTAATAGTATACCGAGCTTGAAGTTAAAGTTGTTCCCCGAGAGTCTTAAATGGGTTAAATTTTTGTAATTTCAAGTCTTTGTAATGGTTTAAGAGTCATTTTATAAGTCTTAAAACATGTTAAAGAGTTATGTTTAACTTTAGTATGCAAATGGGTCAAAAGGGGTGTTTGGCATAACACCTGTTAATTTGTAAAGCACGTTTTCGCGGGTTATTATAACCAAGTTAATGTATGAAAATGAATTTTATGATGTTTTAATGATTTCTGAAAGTTTTCATGTGGTGTCGTGTTCGGGAAGTTAGTTTCCTGGAAAATGTGCAAAAGTTCTTCCCTGGACATAGATCTTAAGATCGATGCTCAACCCAGAAAATTTAGTTTAAAAGGTTCTTCCCTGAGCATAGATCTTAAGATCTATGCTCAGATGAGAAAGTTGATTTCATGGAGTTCTTCCCTGAGCATAGATCTTAAGATCTATGCTCAGACCAATTTTTTTATAAAGGGTTTTCAGATTTTGGTCATATTCGAAAAATCATATCTTTTAAACCATAAGTAGTCACGGGTCGTGCCACATGTCGTTATAAAGGTATTTGAATATAGTTTCATTTAAAAATACTTAAAAGGGATGGTTAATAATAGATTGTTGTCAGTTAGTTAAAGAGTAACATGAGGTCAGTTTTGGGTCATGTCATTTCGGCGAAAAGTTTTAAAATTATGGTCAAATCGGGCATGAGGCATAGCACGTGGTGCCATGGCTATAAAGTGTTGCCACGTCGCTATGGCACCACTCTTTTATGGAAGATTTTTTTTTCATTTATATAAATAAACCCATAAGAAGGGTTTTGCTAATCACAACCCTATAGGTTGTGCTTAAGCTTTCCTTAATTGTAATAATTAACATTTTATTGACATAGAATATTCCATGTTT
The DNA here is from genome assembly GCA_022545495.1 of Chrysanthemum lavandulifolium. Taxonomy (NCBI): domain Eukaryota; kingdom Viridiplantae; phylum Streptophyta; class Magnoliopsida; order Asterales; family Asteraceae; genus Chrysanthemum; species Chrysanthemum lavandulifolium. Next base: position 182,627,724 of record CM040244.1, on the reverse strand, counting down.
AATAATACTTTCTATAATTATAATCATTAAATATGTATAAATATGGATATATGAGTTCATTAAGTGTTATTTTACATAAACAATGAGGCTTAAACACAACCAATAGGGTTGTGGTTAACAAAACCCAAATAAGAAATACACAATTTAACTAAAATAAATTTCATTAAAATTAATACACATTACATTAAATAAAAGGCAAATGGCATAAAAATGTATCAAACTTAAGTTCCATTTTCACTTAAGGTACTCTTTTTTTTTCTTGCATAAAAAGGTTCCCAACAAAATTTTTTGGCTGATTTGGGTTTTTTACTAACGTTTGTTAACTCACTTCGTTAGTAAATTACATGTTTGGTCCTCGAATTCATATAATCATTTCATGCAACATCAAAAAAAAATTCAATTTTTTTTACATGTTTGGTCCTTGAATTCAAGTAATAATTTCATGCAAAATCCAATTTTTTTTTTTTTAAATAATTTAAAAATAATTATCGAAAGAATATTTTCTTAAAATAATAAAAAAATAAAATTCTTTTCAAAAATGTTTTACAAAAAAAAACTTTTGAATTTTTTTTCTAATAACTTTTTTTTTGAAATTAGAAAAAAAATTGAAAACAAAAATTTAAAAATAAGTATCAAAGAAAAAAATTCTTAAAATATTTACAAAATAAAATTCTTTTTGATTTTTTTTTTCAAAAACTTTTTTTTTTCAAAATACTTTTTATAAATTTTTTCTATGACTTCCTTTCCGAAATTTGAAAAAAATTGAATTTTTAAAAATTTTATTATTTTTTTCTAATTTCGAAAAACAAGTCATAGAAAAAAATTTCAAAAAAAATTTGAAAAAAAAAGTTTTTGAAAAAAAAATCGAAAAGAATTTTATTTTTTAAATATTTTAAGATTTTTTTTTTAATTTTTTTTTCAAAATTTTTTTACGAAAATAATTTTTCTTAAAAAAAATTAGAAAATAAAATTTCAAAAATATGTTATTAGAAAAAAAAATTCCAAAAAATTTTTTTGAAAAATAAATTCGAAAAGAATTTTATTTTGTTAATACTTTAAGAAAATATATTTTCGATAATTATTTAAAAAAAATTGAATTTTTTTTTTGGATATTGCATGAAATTATTACATGAATTCGAGGACCAAACATGTAAAAAAAATGAATTTTTTTTTGAAGTTGCATGAAATGATTATACGAATTCGAGGACCGAACATGTAATTTACTAACGAAGTGAGTTAACGAACGTTAATAAAAAATCCAAATCAGCCAAAAAAATTTGTTAGGAACCTTTTTATGCAAGAAAAAAAGAATAGTACCTTAATTGGAAATGGAACCTAAGTTTGATACCTTTTTATATCATTTACCCTTAAATAAAATAAAAACATAAAAGTAAAAGCATTACAAAGATAATTAAAAACATAAGCATACGAAAAAAAAACTTAATAAAACATGATTCGAGCTATTATATTGCTCTGTAATTGTTGATGAATTCTTGCTTTGCAACAATGCTTATCAACACTTCTTCTCTAGTTGTCCTTAAGTTGGTTGCGATACGCATATCTGATTTCGTACTCATTAGAAGAGTATGCAAACTGTAGCTGTTAAGAGGCTGGTCCAAAGGCAACGAATGCACTCTCCTTTTCTCCTCACTATGGCTACGCAGTTGCTCGACATAACGAGTCAATTCGGTCAACAGATTATTAGCCAGTGTGACCTCCGCTACAAGTTTTCTTTGTAGTCGCCTAATGATAGCTCGCCTCACTTCAGTTGGTTCATTTGCCATTGGGAGATGATAGTTAGGAAAATTTGTGTGTGCGAGAGTTAATAAAGAACTTGTGTGAGAAAATATTGAGTGAAATAGAAAATATTGTGTTGTGAACTATATTGGAAGATGGTGTAAAATATGGTAGAATAAGGAGGTAATTATAGTATTTTAAGAGTTATAAATTTGAAAATATGGGGATTAAATACAAAAAAACGGCTATATTTCCCACCCCCAACCGTTTATAACGTTCAAAATATTCAAGAAAACAAAAAAGAAAAGAAAAATCCATGGCGTGATCGATGTTGTCGGCGCAAGGGGCTATGGCGCGAGGCTCGGTGTCGTTAGCGCGAGCTTTTCTCGGCTGGAGCCATGGCACCATCGTACCCCATGCTCTTAAAGTAAGAATGGATAAGAAATAATTCTAGCCAATAATTTCAAGATCGGTTAAGGGGCACTTTGGTCCAAACTAATTAAACCTTTATCCTTCAACATCCTTGGTAATTTAGTAAAACTAGTCAGGTACTCGCGCGTTGCGACGGTGGGTACTCATGTAACTAAATTTATTGGTGAGCAATGTTTTTGTGTTACATGTATTCATAACATAACTTTATTGATGGTATTGCTAAATATTTCATGGTGATTAATAGATGAAAAAAGTTTATATTTATATTTTCAATTGATAATTGTATCATGTGCAATATGACTTTTGGCGATGAGTGTGTAAATACTCATCATTTTTTGTCAATCCAATCGCAAAACGTTTAAAAATGCTCGAAATACATCAAAATCTGAAAATATTCCAAAATTGCATTTTATATGTTTCGGATGCAAAATGTTTAAAATCGATGAAAAATGAGCTAAGTTTGCATAATTGGCGCTTCGGTCCCCAAGTTTCAAAAATTGTCGAAATAGTCCCTGAGCACATAATTTCAAAAGAAAAATCACCAAAGGTCCTTTTAAAATCATAAGTTGTCAAAATTAGTCCTTTGGTGAAAAATGTCAAAAGTTTTGAGAAATTACAAGTTTGGTCCTCAAAGTTTAAAAATTGGCAAAAATGGTCCTTGGAAAATTTGAAAATGTCAGCTTTGGTCCTTGTACTATTGACACTTATCATTTTCAGCCCTTGGAACAACTTTGAGATATTAGCAACTCTGGTCCCTCAATTTTCAGAAATTACAAACAAGTCCCTTGAATATTAATAACCTTTTACACACCTTTGGACTTGTCACAAACCCATATGACCCCTGCCATTATCCCATGTGACCCCCTGTCAATAACATTTGGACCCCCCTTTTTTATATTACCAGTCAAACACCTTTGACTCTCTTTTCCCTCCCTCACGGGTTGCCACCATCATCACCTCCCCTGCAACCTATGCCTGCAAAACCACCCACGCTCCACCATCATCATCACACCCATCCTACCCTCCACCTCACACTTAAAGCCAAGGTGCATTTAATGCCCTCTCTAACCTAACACTCTACCCTCTCCAGCTGTTAAACTCATTTTGGCGCCAAATCTCATCCTATGGCCAAAATCTATTTTAGCAATCCAAGGGCCAATATTACTGCTGGGATTTGAAGAGAGAGGTGAGAGAAGCTCATTGGAGTATAAATAAAGGAAGAAAGAAGGCAAATGAGAGAGTACTTAGTTTAGTTTTAAAATGTATTTCGTTTTTAAATGTCTTAAGTCTTAAATGATTTCTTAGTTGTATTTTCCAGTTGTATTGTATCAATTTAACTTGTTTAAGTGTATTGCAACTCTTCTAAGTATCAATTCCAGTTTATATTCATATTTCAAATTTCAAGCTCACTGTTGCAATCTTCATTTTTAAACTCCTATGTTAAAGCTCTTAGTAACTTATTTATAAGCTCAAACAAGCTTATACTAGCTTATTTTAGCTTTCTGTAAGCTCACATTTAAGTTTCAAACAACTTTGGATATTGGTCAATGAAAGTCAACTGAGCATGGAAATGGGTATGAAATGGACAATGGGTGAATCAGAGCTGGATTTGGGTTGAATCAGAGCTAGGTTATGGGTTGGAATAGGTTAGTTGTTCATTGGTTCAGTGGCAAGCCATTGTGGCTAAGGACTTGTAGTAAGTGATTTTTTAAGTTCTACTGCATAACTTTCATTTGTAGTTATAAATAGTTGTAATATGTTAATTAAGTTTTATTTATGTTATCTAAGATCAGTTTAATCAATAATATTAGCTAGTTAAGTAGTTTGTCTCATTAAATTTGCAAATTAGTGTAAAAAGGAGTGTTTGGATTGAATGCTTAAACTGTCTTAGATGCTTATGCAGTGGTTAGAACTTGTTGTGCTAAGCTTGTTTAGCTTCTTTTGACTCATATCTGTCATTAAATTGTGCCTGCAACTCTCAATAGTCAAAATCTTATGTCATCTGTCTTATAAGCAAATCTGCTGCGATTTTGAAAATTCAAACTCTTGTTTTGTGTTTAAAATTGAGAGACATTGCTTGCAGTAGCTTCATTTCTTCATTATACATAACATTTAATCCACACATTGATCTCAAAGTTCACAAAAGTCAAATCTTCACAACTGTTGTCAAAAGTCAAAAAACTGAAAAAGCTATTTTGAGCCAACTGAGGTGATTTTTCTTGGCTTCATCTTTAAGCCAATTTAAGTGAAACTTGTTGTGTTTAAAACTTCAACTGGTCTATTTCATTATCACCATTTTTGTGGAATTTTACAAATTTTTAAAAGCTCCAAATGGGCTTGTCTTTTGGGTCTTAGTTGCCCTGTGCAACTGAGTCAGTTACACTGACTCTGCACAGGTTTTGTGCAGGGTTGTAACAAGCTCATCAGAGCTTCCCAAGGTCTGATATTTAGTTTGTAAGGTCCCAGCCAGGTCTAGTTTAGGTCTCCACATTTGGTATTTGACTACTAGCTTATTTGAGTGCTTATTCTTTGGCTGCAACTGAGCTCATCAAATCTGTTTTTGCTCATAAACTCACATCATCAAATCTGTGTAGACTGCAATTCAGAGGTTTGAGCTTGTTGTAACTTGTTGCATTCTGGTTATTTTAGCATATTGTAGCTTCTGCAAACAGTTGGTAGCTTATTGTGGCTTTTGGCTCATCTTAAGTGCTTATTTATAAGCATTCTCCATAGCAGTTCCATAATTCCACACACAACCACCTGTTTTTCCATTTTTCCTAGATTCTCAACATTATTTTAGGCTTATCTTGAATTTTTCACATTTTTCTAAGTCAGTTTAGTATTTTTCTTGATTTAATTCAGTTTTTGGGCCTTTTTAATTAGCTCTTAATACAATTAATTAAGAAAAGTTTCAAAAAAATAATTTTTCATTTTTATTAAGTTAATATAAATATAAAAAGTCAAAAAAATATTTTTCCAAATTTTTCTTAGTTAACTTTGTATTTTTAAGCAATTTAAGTAGTTTTAAATAGTTTTTAATTCATAGAAAATAGAAAAATATTCAGAAAAATACAAAAATAGTTTTGAAAATTCTATTTTGTTATTTTAGATTTTTCAAAGTTATAATTTTATTTTTCTAGCTTTATTTCCTATTTTCTTGTATTTTAGGCTCTTATTAAATAGTAAAAAATAGTTTTTAATTAATAATAATTAGATAAATAGTTATAAAAATAATTTTCTTTTTCTATAAATTTTCTTTTATCATTAGGTTTGTAAAAATATCATTTTCATATTTTTAGGGTTAATATTGTGTAAGTTTCACATTTTCATTTTATACGTTACGTAGTTTTAATTCGCTTTTATAAAACATAAAATCAAAAACATCATTTTGCAAATAGTGATAGCGTTTATTTAATATATTTTATTTTTTAATTTCCTTTAATTTGCATTTAAGCCCTGTAATTTGTTTACTTTTCTTTAGTTATAATAATTCAAATCTCTCTTTTCCGCTCAAATCTCTCGATCACTATTCGTTTGGTGATTCATCGCATAGCTCATTTGGGACATAACGACCGGGAAACACTATACTCTCGATCTTCATTGCATTGGTGTTTAAACTGTTTGAAGTTTCTTACGGTCGACCATTCACAAGTGGCCGGCTTGTGTGAGAAAACTTGACGGTTTTGCACCGATCAGTAACATTAGCTATAAATAACTCATATGTTAGTATATGTTGTGTAGTGAAATTAGGAAAATGTATGGTAATATGACAAGTTAACCGAAAAACATACAACTATAACCAAAGATAGTTTGGCTATAAATCTTTTGTGAAAAACTAGAAGGGAGGGTTGAATAGTTTTGCCAATTAAAACTTCGTTTTTAAAATATTTAGATCGACTTATGTCAATATATTTAAATGTGTATGTTGGATGTTGATAGATAGATATGTAAACATGAGATGCAAAGGTAAAGAGTAAGAAACATAAAACCACGACACGAGTGTTTATAGTAGTTCGGCTACAATGACACCTTCCTTGCCCTACTCCACTCCCCGAGTACCTACTCGAGAGTTCGTAATAACTACACAACACAAACTCCTTGTGGCGGAGAAGCCTTCACAACGTCGCCTACTATTTATCCGGTACAAGGCTAGACACCGGGTTCTTCCACGAGGTAGAACAAAACCTATCACAACGTCGCCTACACTTTATCTGGTACAAGGCTAGATACCGAGTTCCATTACAAAGGTGGAACTACCACCCAACACTACACAACACCTATCCCAAAGGAGACCCACTCCTTGTTACAACATCATCAAGGATATCAATATCCTTGGACACAACCTATCTCTATTTGTACATCGATGCACCATATCGATTGTACACCCTTGGCATCTTTCACTAATGCCTTTGACATGATCTTTGGCACCTTTCACTAATGCCTTCGACTTGACTCTTTTGGCATCCTTCACTAATGCCTTTGACATGGACGTTAGGCACCTTTCACTAATGCCTTCGTCTTGACCCTTTTGGCATCCTTCACTAATGCCTTTGACACGGACGTTCGGCACCTTTCAATAATGCCTTCGTTTTGACCCTTTTTGGCATCCTTCACTAATGCCTTTGACACAACACTTCTAGAGAGGAAGAAAGAACTATCAACAAGAGAACTTCAGTAGTCTTGATGATGACGAAGCATGGCAACTCATGGACTTGAGCTTGCTCGACTTCAAGAGGTGGTGATCTCGCCTTTAAGAGGAACCTAGAGAATCACACAAAAACAAACACAAACTACATAGAAAGATTTTTGGATCTGAGATTAGAGAGTTCACAATACTAGGAGAAAGTATGTGTAGGAGTGACAACCTACAATGAAGAAATGACTCACTATTTATAGACGAAAACATGCTACTGTTCCAGGATCCCACGGATCCTTTGTCTGAGGGGTCCGTCTAGTGTAATCAGAGGGATCCGTGAGACGCTCCTCTTTACCTATGGGTTTTGGGTCATGAGTCATGGGTCATTGGTTATGGGTCATGGGTCCTAGACTTTGGACCATGGGTATCTAAGTAGATACAATGTATCTAGAAGATGCAATGCATCTAGTCCATGGGTTATGGGTTAGCTCCATGGGTCATGGATAATACCTATTATGACTTATGCATGATGTCATGCAATGGGTCATGGATTATGCTTCATGGGTATGTGTCATGGACTTTGGGTTTTACCCAATTACATTCAATGTATTTAGTCAATCGGTTAAATACTTAAACTTCTACCCATTATAATACATACTAAGTATGTATATATCTACCCAATATGTAAACACTAGTTGTTGTACATATGCATTACTAAATCATGAAAGCACTATTACTTGTTTGGTGATTTATATGAAAATATAAGTATGTTAGTAAACTATTGGCTCAAACCATTTACGTATTTTATTTGTTTCGTTAAAATGATTTTACGTTTGTTATCGACAAAACATTAAACGATCGTAAAATATAAATAAACGTTTTTACGGCTTATTTGTATTAACATCTTTGAATGATAATATAGTCAATTTACTATGCAGAATTCTCAATAATGTGGTTTGCTTTTTATACGTAATATAGATGAATATGGACTTCAAAGGTTCATGGTTGGGAAAATCTGTTTGATCATACACAAAATTTGTCGTTGTTCTATCTCTTCTTCATCATTTCATTCTCGAACATGTTATCAATCTTACATAACTAACCATTCTTGATCAAAATCTTATGAAACTAACACTTGTGTTGATATCTCAACCATTTCTTCTCCCTATTATAAGTTTTTTCACATAATTATCAACCAGTATACATTTCTCCCCCACGAAGAATGTGATTAATATTGATCATCATGATTATGTGAAAAGCCAGTGGGTTGATAATCATTAGAATAAAAATCACATGTAGCTCAAAAATCGTTTCCTAAAAAAGTAGTTGAATATCAAAAACTTTATTACATCAACAAACATTCTTTCCTTATAATCAAACGAACTCCCCTAAAATAACCGATAATGTCCCATAAACCATCAGAAATGACAGCTATCATTCTCGTGAAGGTCGAGAACCATCAACGGTTGTTGAATTAGACAATCAAGTCAATATTGTGATAATGATGCGGAAAATGATCACTAAATCTAACGAAGCATCAATCTTGCGAAATTTGGGTGATACAACTATATTCTCATGATTAAATAAAAGAAATGTTTGTGTTTCGAGAACAAATTCCGAATAAACACTAAATCTTGGATCACATAGATTACCAGATAACACATAGATTGAATAGTGAAATGAAACAACATGATGATAACACTGGTAGGATTTTAATTCAATCATCGTGAAATATTAATTTAAGTATCACTATGAATGTTCTAGCTATGTTACTTAGACATTTGATGTCACAAAGACATTTAATAAATTTTGTAAAAATTGTATCATCTATGTTGAATACAATTGTTATTTTGTGTCCTAGATATTTGTTATTTAATCATTTTGGCCCTGATACATATTGTTGGATCATACACACAGTAATTTTATGTTTAGTGTGTGTGAGAATCATGTGTGTGAATATCATAATATGATATTCTAGTCATACCCCAATTTTGATTTGGACATATAGTACAAATGCTCCCATTACCACTTCTTTTTGTTATTCCTTCTTTTTTCAATTCATGCATTCCGTAAAATAGTTGACGACTTCATGCATATTACTCGATTGATTAACATAAGAGTTTGAAATAACTTCTACTTACAAAAAAAATGATTTCTTTAAAAATATGAATCCTTTAGGTCCCTTTTCATAGACGAGAGAATGAGGATCGATCTAGTGCTGAAATCTTTAAAAGCATCAATACGAGCTTGCCCCTATACTCTATGAGATAGAAACGTTTTTCCATTGAAGGGTGTTCGTTCCCAAAAAACTAGATTTCTTATTCCTAACAAAATCATTGAAAATCATAAATATAAAAAATCTATAATTTTCTTGAAGCGTTGTAGATAATTAGAATGAAAATTTGTAATAATCAATGTAATTGTGTACGTAAAATGATTTAGTATTAGTTTATGGCTTGTTACAGGTTGAAATGTGAAATTTGGAAACAATATCAATCAATTCAATGAATATTCTATTGTGTAATATTGTGCTGAATCTTTCCAATACTGGCCTTCGTGCTTCACATTATGTTGCATATATTATTATCATTTTTAATAAAAATACATATTATTATTATTATTATTATTATTATTATTATTATTATTATTATCTTAGGGTCTGTTTGGTTTGTATATGGTTTTAGGATTTGGATTTGGATTAGGATTAGGATTAGGATTTGATGTTGAAGAGAGAAAATGTATAATTTATATATTTTTATTTATATAAAACTTTGTTTAAATATTAAAGATAGTAGAATGGCCCACCAATATATAAATGGAGTAAACTACAAAAAGTGTCCTTAGACTTTGCCATTTTTGCGAAAATGTTCGTATTTCTAAAAAATTGCAAGCTGTGTACCTAACGTTTGGACTATTTGCAAGAATTGTCCCTTAACCGTGAATGTAGTTGCAAATTCTTGATTTTTGCTGACGCTCGTTAAATTTCCCCATTAGTCAAAGTCAAACCCCATGCGAAATGACTATTTTACCCTCGTCTTCTTCCCTACTTTATTTTCTTTTGAATTTGCACAACCACACAACCAGCACCACCACCACCTTTTACCCTTCATCTCCATCTTCTTCGGTGACCAAACCCATATTTCGATCATTTTCTTTAATTATCAACCAAACACCAACGTACAAATCTCTGGTCCAATCTGTCAAATTCTCCTTTTTGACACGTTAGTTTTTCCATTATCTTTTAAATTCCATAATAACCAAAATACTAAATGTAGCTTTAGAATTAAACTAACTTTCTACCTAACATGGAAATAATTAAATTATATACAATGGTGATGTTATGGGATAAAACAAAAAACTAGCATCCTATACTTACCTCTGCCATATTCTTTGATTCCAAAAGACATTATTATTTTAACAATATAACTTTGCAAGCATATTTAAGCTTATAATTCTAAAAAATTCGTTGGATATGTTATCGCCCATTCAAGCCACAAGACTAAGAACAAAAAGCCCAACTTCCAAATCTCTTGTCCAATTTGACTTTAATTCACGTCGAGTAGGATTAAAGTCATTTATGTCACTTGGTAGATATGTGCTGCTATTTCTATGGTACCAATGATTTCTTATAAGATAATACATAAATCGTAGATGGTGGTGGTCTTCATTGGTTTGATGATGGCCGGAGGTAGTCTTCATGGTTAGATCTCTCAGATTTCATAATTGATTGTTTTTCGTGATTTATGTGTTTGGTGGAGAATATGACCTCATTTAATTTATGTGTTAGATTTCATAGCACTTCTTTGAAGTAATTTTAGTCTCAAATACAAATATTATCACCTTGTTCAGATTTGGTTCAAAAATACATGTTGTTTGGGGTTGTTTGTCGAAGTTAGATGCTATGGAAATTCAAGATTCGATCTCTTGAGTATGACTCATGCTTTATTTCTGTACCCGTTTTAAACTATAATCTGTCACAATGCAACAACGAGTTTTATGCAAATTTGTTAAGTAAGAAAATAAATATGAGTTATATTTACTTTCAAAAAATGTCCCTATAGTAGCCGAGTGTAAAATAGTCATTTCGCATGAGCTTTGACTTTGACTAACGGGGAAATTTAACGAGCGTTAGCAAAAAACGGGAATTTGCAACTACAGTAGCGGCTCAAGAGCATTTCTCACAAAAAAAAAACCCAAATGTTAGGTACATAGCTTACAATTTTTTAGAAATAGGGACATTTCTCGCAAAAATAGCAAAGTTCATGGACATTTTTTTGCAGTCTACTCATATAAACGTGTGGACATAAATGAATGTAAGAAACAAATATATGATAAACTAAAAAAAATAAAAAAAAAGTGGTGTCAGACAAAAGTATGGTTGCTTGTTCGGATTTCTCTCTCATCTTCTAGGTGGGGTTCAATCCTATATTTAAATTCCATGTATTCAACCAAACAAATAATGTTTAGTGTGAACCTTTTAGTCAGTAGGATATTGCTAGTCCCTAGCAATGTTTTGAGAAAAATAAATGGATTTCATCTCTTTACCAAAAGCCATTACTCGAGTAGCCAAATGTTTGATTCAAGTAAGAACCTTGGTACATCGATAACCAAATGATTTTGAGCAAATCATAAGTCAGAAACGGATTTGATTTGTCTTTACCGAGCCGCTTGATTCTCGACTAGCCAACTCTTAGATAAAATATCTTTGGTGAGTGATTACCAATTATGGATTTTCCACCGCCTTTACCACAAGCCATAAACTGCGGGCTAGCCAACTCTTCACTTTTAAGGATATGGTGAGTGAATACCATACAATTTTGGGCAAATTGTAAGTCGTCAACGGATTTGAGATATCTTTACCAAGAGCCGCTTTGCTCTGGATTAGCCATCCTTATGCGGTTAGACATGGTAGACTGATTACCATTTGTTGTGTTTAGTACATAGTACTTCCACTAAAAAAATTTAATTTTGGCCATTTTGGGGAAAAAGGGACTAAAAGGTACATTTATGATCAAAATTCGCGAATTCCCCCACACTTAGAAATGAATATTGTCCTCAATATTCAAAGTACCGTGTTATGCGAAACTTAGAACGTAAAAGATAACATTACTAGCTAAGTGTGGAAACACAACAATTATTCTCTTTTAATATATACAATTTTCAAAGTTTTTAGATCTATATACAACACGTGGGCATCTCCCACACTAGGTGGTACACACGGTGAAAACCCATGTTTTAGCTATCGTTTTTGATTACCGAGTCGCTAGCTTGACTCGACCCCAATTAATTTGTTCATGGGGAAGCCGAGTGGGATTGCCACTGTGGATTCAGTGGGAAATTGGAGTGTGATTGTCACTCACTGAATTATGAATAATCATCACTAAGATGAGTCTAAGAATCTTTAGAAAGAAACTGTAAAAGGCTAGAAGAATCTTTTGATTTTTTGATTTATAAAAAGAAAGGAAAATATTTTTGGTTTTTGATATAATATAAACAGAAACGAAAAATAAAAATTGGCTAAAAGGAAACCTAAATGAGATTATCAATACATGAACCGATTTAAACCTAATCTATCACATTCCGTGAATTATACTAAGCACAAGAAATCCTTTTTAGTGTAAACATGGTGTTTAGCCAAAATTTAGACCTAGGAATATCAAGATTAGGAAAATTGACAACAAATGCAAATCAAAGCACATATAGATTTCAACCATAAAATCTTTTGTATTTTATATTGTTTATATGAAATGAAGTATATGTAATTTACATACAAGGATAGGTATTTCAACAAAGTACAAAATACAAGTCATAATACGTAGCACAGCCTCCCCGGCAGCGGCGCCAAAATTTGATTGCTCCCGAACTACCTTCTTTTATTTCTCCGTCACACTTGTCAACCGTAACAGATGATAAAAGGGCGACAGCCCGGGAGAGAATGCAAGTTTACCAAGGATTAAAAATTTCCTTGGATCGTTTATGTCCTGGTGAGGCGTGACAATCCACATACAATGACTTGTGAATGCTGAAATGATATAGAATGTACAAAATAGAATCAATCGACTAACACCGAATGTGAATAGTAATAGCTCACACAATACGCCAATAAAACGCATAATCGAAACCTAGAAACGTAAAGATATACAACGACGTTTAACATAAATTAAACGTAAACGATAAAAGCAAAACGATTATAACTATAGTAGGATTTGCATGTCTTAGCGACTTAAATGCAAATTAAAAGAGATAAAAGATAAAATCTATTAAATAAACGCTATCACTATTTTTACAGATCGATGAACGTTTATTTGATTTTATAAAATAAAATAACTTAAATAAACTATCTTAACTAAAACATAAACTCAAATTACCTAAAACGTTACTTAAACCGAAACAGCGTTATTTACAAAATGATGCTTTGAGCGCAAGACAAAACGTAAAATTTATGAAATAAAAGGCCTACAAGTGTAAAACTAATTTTATTACATACTATATAACAAAAGAAAATTTTAGAAAAAAGATTTATATTTTTTAGACTTTTATATTTTTTATTATGAATTAATTACTATAAAACACTAATTAAATGTTTAAAAATACTAAAACTAATTGGAAAAATCTCAACTTTTTACAGAAAATACTATAATCTATTCTTAATCTAAGAAAAATAAGAAAGTTGTGGGTTACTGTGGAAAATAAGTCGGAAATAAGCTCAAAGAGCTTATAACCATAACGCCAAAAGCCCTTATATATTTGATTTTGCATTTCATAACAAGAAAGACCCAAGGCGCTTATGGTTACTGTGTACCCCACTATCATCTTCTATGGGAGGTCGATGTTCGAACCTTGACCTCCCTTTTACAAAACATTTATTTATATATATATTTTTTTTTTTGATTTTCTTTTGCAAAATGATATAACAAGCTAAAATATGGAACTTTAATAAACCAACTTTTCAAAACTTGAAATAAGCTCTTTGGGAGCTTATTTCCACAACAGAATAATAAATAAGCCATAAGCTTCCACATATAAGTTAACACTAGTTGTTAAAGCTATTTTGGGCTTTTTGCTTTTTAGACTAGCATATATACAGATAATAAGTACATATAATGAATTATAAGCTTTACAAATATAAGAAATAAGCAATTCTTAGCTTATAGCTTATGCGATGAGCTTTTAACTCATTTGTTTGGCTTATAAGCTTTGAATAAGCTTAACAAAGGAGTCGAAGGAAAAGGTATGTATGTACATGTAATATGAACAAGTTTAAGGAAAATGGAAAGCTACAAACCTAGAAATAAGCGATTATGAGCTTATTAGTCATTCATTTTATGATGGGCTCACAAAGAGACTCATAGGCTCACAATAAGCTTGAAAAGTCGTTTAGGTTGAAAACAAAAGTATGTATATAGGTACGTGTATGATTATCATATTTATACAAGATAGTGTAATGGAATAAGCAAATAAGCTTGTAATAAGCTAATAAGCAAATCCCAATAAACCTCGGCCCAAACAAATCCCCGAAGATTAATAAAATGGACAATTTAAGCTTATTAAATAAGCTCAAAATCCAAAGTGAACATTGCAATAGCAAGACATGCTGGTTGGCTTTCCAAAGCCCAAGCTCACCTTAGTGGAGATCACGGATGAGCTTATAAAGAGCTTATGAATATGCTATAATTACACCGAACACTTAATATGCTCGGTTATGGGACACAAAAAGCTTATTGCGCCCATACTTAATACGCTACAATATATAATTTAAGAATTGGAACTTATAGTCAAGTAAATTAGCTTCCTAAAGAAACCTAAATCACAAGCTAAGTTCACCGATTAAGCTTTTGTGAGCTTATAGAGTCAGTAGGTAATGGTGTAAATGGATCGCATAAGTCCATTGTTGTGAATGGGCAAACAACAACTCATATATTATTTATCAAATAAGCCTCAACAAGCTCAACTCTTCGAGACCTTGAGTTCGACAACTTAGCTTTCTCACAAAGCCAAGAATCACAAGCTCAAGTCGACCGAGGAGCTTGTTGGGAGCTTTGGAATATCACCACTTCACCGCTTGCTTCGATTGAAGTGAGTTGATTTGTAACAAAAGGTGGATAATTTAAGCTATGCAAATAAGCTAAATATGTAAAAAAAACTTACGATACTAAAAAGACTAGAAAGGCTACACAAAGAAGTAAAATTACAAGCTATGGTCAAGTCATGAGGCTTCGCAAGCTCATGAACTTGACCATAAAACCGTGGTGCGAGGCAAAACTATTATGAAAATTGACTTTAACAAAAACTCTAAAGTTGACTAAAGTGAGTTTAAAACCGAATCTATGGATTTGAACATGATGTATTAAACGTAATAAGATGATCTAGAGCTAGGTTAACAAGTTTTAAACTAGTACTATGATTCTCACAATCTAATTATATAACAGTTAACTGTGTAAGCAATTTAAAAGGAAATTTGACTTTAATATAAACAAGGACTTAATATTATAACTTAACTGAGCTATAAAGTACTAAAGAAACAGAGACAAGTATAAACAACAACAACTAAACACGTGAAGTCCTTTTATCAAGAATCCAAACACCCTTTGATTATCACTTGTCACATGAACATCAAAGATTTAAATGATTCTCGAGCATAAACCGGACTCTACCATAGTAGTATAACATAATAAGTTCATTTAAGCATAAAACTTTCAAGAACTCAAGCTAGAACACAGATTTGTCAAATCTTCATTTCAACTGAGTAACTTCCATTTTGATGCACAACTGAATTTTAATGAACAACCTACTTATTTTAAGCTATAATAACATCAAATAACAACACAGAAACAGGTAAACATGAAAATCAAAGCATTAAAAGTATTAACACAGTAATTTGAAAAAATTGGTAAAAATGGAACTTACATGTGATCAAGATGAAAAATGAGTACCAAGGTTCAAAAAACTACTCCTAGCTTAGTGTCAATAAACTAAGAACTGAAAACCATCCAAATTTTAGCTTACATCCCAGTAATCGCTTATTCAACCACGGTTGACTTCATTGACTTCTCTTTGATTTTTAGAACTTTTCTCGAATTATAAAGACTAACAGCTTTTAATGAATCTAAAAGCTTAGTGAGCTTTTGTCAAGAGCTTATGGAGCTTAAAGAGTTCACTAAACAACCGCTTAACTTGGAATTAAAAACATGGAAATTTAAAGAAAATTAAGCAATATTGAAAATGGAATTAAACCGACATTTAACTGAAGGTAACATTTCATTACACTACTTTAAAGTAAATTACAAGATTTAAAACATTTAAAGACATTAATTTAAAGAAAGCAGAAACTACACTAAGTGAACAATGGTAAAACCAAAGTTGGTTTCTTCTCCTGCTCTTTCTTCCTCTTTATAGCTTCCAATGCTTCCACGCGGCCTTCGATGCAATCCCACCTCATTTGAGAACCAATGGGAGAGTTTAGAGCCTTTTAGCCGCTTTTACCAATTTCCATGGAAAACCCATTTGACTTGTAGGGCTCTGATTTGTAGATAGGGGGTGGCATTAATTGTGGAGGTAAAAGTAGGTGAATATGATGATGAGGGGTGGAAAGGTGAGTGATGGGAGGAAGCGACCAGAGGTTCAGGCAACACATGGGGAGATAAACATGGTGGCGCCTATTCTCGCTTTTTTTTTGACTTTGTTTGACCAAGGGTCAAAATGGACTAGTGATGAGGGCTAAGGCGGGGGGTCATAACAGCTTAAGGTCCAAAATCAATTTGACAAGTCTTTAGGTAATAATTAAGACAAGGACTTGTCTTGTAAATCTGAAATCTCCAAGGACCAAACTCGTAATCTTTCAAACTTGCTTCAAGGGACCATTATTGACAAGCTTTGAAAGTTTAGGGACTTATCTTGCCATTATTTGAAAGTTAAAGGACCTAAATTGTAAATTTGTAAATTTAATTTCAAGGACCGTTTTGACAACTTAAGAACTTAGGGACTCAAATGATATTTCTCTTTATTTGGTTTTACCAGGACTGCTTTTGACAACTTTTGAAACTGGGGACTAAACCGCCAATTATGCAAATTTGATATCGCTTTTCACAGATTTTGATATTTTGCATTTAAAACACATAAAACACTTTTTGTGATATTTTATCATTTGATGTATTTTCGAGTGTTTTCGGATGTTTTTGCAGCTTAAATAAGATAAAAACGATGAGATTTAGACACTCATCATAGGGTTAGACTCAAACCGAAACTTTGTTTGTTATATGTCCGGAGGTTTCAAAATCAAGACTCACGCCCTCAAACTTGGGTTTTCAGAATTCCTAAGAAGTAGCCCTACTTTTTCATATCTTTGGCTGACAAATTTGTTTGCAACCACTAATTCTATTAATTCTTTGTATTATTCTCATAATTGCTTTTGTCCTCATGTGACAAAGCAGGATTCACATTTAGAAATTATTTACTAACCCTGTCATGAACCAAACATGAATTTTAGGGCCCGTTTGGTTTGAGGGGATAGAAGTAAGATTTGGGGTTGATGGAAAAGATTTGTTGTTTGGATTGTTTTTGTAGGTGATGAGTCCCATTTTTTTTCTTTATGCTAATCCCATGTAGCATGCCAACTTTTATCATAGCATTCAATTTAGGTGGGTCCAATTATTTGTTCAACTACTCATATTTTGTTTTATTCTCATTTAACTATAATAATATTTTAAAATTTATAAATTATATTAACTTATAATATATATAATATATATTCTATTATATTTTCTCTCTTCTCATTTAATTAAAAACTATATTAAATCCAAATCCAAATTCAAATTCAAATCTAAATCCTAATCCAAATTCAAATCCTAAACCCACTTACAAACCAAACGAGCCTAAATGTCACATCACATCTAAACCCAATCTAAAGTAGGCAACCAAACACACCCTTACATATACACATGTAAAATATTTATATTTACTTTTCAATATAAATAACCTAAATGACAGCTCTATTTAGTCACACACACTTCAATGATTTAAACAGTTATATTATATGTACATCTAGTTTAACTTGTTTGTAGATTACAATGTGCTAGTAAAAAAGAAACGTGTGCACATCACCAAATTAATTAAATGCTTTTTAAACTGTTAGATGTGCGAAATGATAAATCTCGTTCTTCCCGATTATAAGCCCATACCAGACAAAAATTCTACCAGTGTAAAAGAATTACGGTTAAAAAGGGAATATATAACCTAATAACAACCAAGTTTGAGATATGTTTCAATTTGGTCACTCAAATTTTATATCAATCATTAACCATCAAAGTTTCAAAACTGTTTCATTTTTGCGTAACTTTCTAAAATTGGTGTGCTTAAAGTATCAGTATATGCTTTAACATGTTGTACATTAATTTCAAACACTTACCCCATGAATTTAACTACTTTCAACCAACTTTATGTACAACCCGCTAATGCACCACTAAACATAAACAATAACACAAAATAATAACTAAGTTTGAGAAGTGTTTCGTTCAGGTTATCGAAGAATGAAACAATTATAAAAGTTTGACATTTTTATGACAAATCTCAAAACTTGCTTAGGGTATGTTTGGTAAAGTAAATGTTGTTGGAACTGGAGATGGTGTTGGAGATGTAGATTATAAAAATAGATTATTTTTATAAGCTACACGAAGTAACATTTGATTTTCAGAGATTATGAAATATTATTTTTTTATAATCTCTTATAAATTCTGTCTGCCAAACATAGATTATTTTTTAAGTAGTTTATTTTTGGAAATAATAAGCATAATCTCAAGTGTTAAACATGCCCTTAGTATTAAAAAAAAAAAGAGGTAATTCCCTATCTACCCCGAGAGTACACACCCGCTCACCCTATATGCCCCAAAAAGATCACATTTCTCAAAATGTCCGAGGGGCAAAGGTCGCCTCGGGTATGTTTGGGCGACTCCTCTAGAATAATAACAAGTGTCCCATTTATTTATTTATTTATTTATTTTTCAAATTAAATATATACCTTAACACTTACTTTTATACCTATGGCTTTAAAACTTATACATTCACTTGTAACCACCACCCACTCCTGTCACCACCACCTACTCCGACAACCACCACCGCTCCGGCCACCCTACTGAAAGCGACCAGTAAAAATAACCACAACATGCTTTTTCTAAACAAATCCTTTAAAGCACAATCCTTCAAAAAAATGTTTTTTCATTATTTTTGCAACTTTGAGCAAATCATAAATTCTGACACACAAATCATTACATTTATAAATCCAACCACCTTTTCAATATTCTCATCTGCCCATTTTGCAACCAGTCTCTTCAATCATCACCTTCTAGTAAAGTTATATTCTTAGCATGAAAACAACCTAAAAAAAACCATTAATGGCATCATTTAAAACCCTCTTGGTTCTGTTCTTATATATTTCTTTTGTATCTTTACTGACATTAAAAACTAAATCAACACCAAGAACACAAGCACAAGCTCTTATCCAATGTACAAGTGGTGAAGCGTGATGTACAGGTGGTGAAGCGTGATGTACAAGTAGGTGAAACGTGGTGATGGTGTCGGATTTGTTGGTGTGTGATGTTGGTTTTGACAATGTTTTTTTTATTAATCCGGTGGTGTGTGGTTATTGAGCAACGGGGAGGTGATGGTGACGATGTCATATCTGTTAGGTCGAGCGACGGGGTGATGATGGTGATAGTGAGGGTGTTAGATCTGTTGGGTCGAGCAACGGGGTGGTGATGGTGTCGGATTTGCTGGTGGTGGCGGCGGAGGGTGGTGCTCCAATTGTGAGTGAAAGAGATGAAGTTGGTTGTGAAATGTATGAGAATGAGAGAAAAAAAGGGTTTATATAAATAACGGGGTATTTTGGTCTTTTAACACAATTAATAATATGACAAAAAAAAATCTCACCAACCATCATACACTTATCATAATTCTAGAGTAGTGCTCAAACATACCCGGAGCGACCTTCGCCCACATGACATTTTGAGAACAGAATCGCTACTTCCACCGGTCGTTGCACTCACAACCACTATCGTGCAACCACCATTGATCCTAGTCACCAAAACTGCCGTCACTCAACCACAAGCGTCGCGACTGCTACCGCCATAGCTGATGCACTCACAACCACCATCATGTTTCAAATTTGGTTATTTTCATAGTTGGTATTCTAAACTCTAAATTTTATTTTTGGTGTTTTAGAGCATGTTTGGTGTTATGGCATAGTGGATAGTTGTGTGATTAATGATTTTGTTGGAATTTGGTTAAGAGTTTGAACTGAAAAAGAAAGAAATAGTGAATGAGGAGTGAGGGTGGGCCCATATGTGGTACAAGCTACCATGACATATTAATGTGTGAGAAAGTTTTTGTAAAAATTAAGTAGTTCTAGCACTCCTCATGGGATATAGGTTGAGTGGGTATATAGTGTATGAGAGTTGATTTGCACATTCAACTTTGTATTAGGACACTCTATTTTATGCATAACATAGTTGTACAGTATTTACAGTATGCTGTGTAAACTTGTACAATAAGTGTCACAATCAAAATATAAAGTGTCCAAATCACCGACCTTAGGGTGGTGGCAACGGGCACGGGCTGAGGAGCGGGCTTGGCCAGCCCGAGCGGCTACACCGCCGCAACCTATGCGGGCTCGAGCGGGTTTAACCTTCAGCGGGAAACATGCTCGAGACGGGTTAAAGGAAATCATGCCGTTGAACGGCTACAAATCATGCCGTTGGGCACTTTAAAAAAAATATATATATATTTTCCTTTTTCAATTTCATCTCTATTTAAACACAACCATTTCACATACTTTGTACAACCAAAAAAAATCAAAACTTTTACTCAAGCATATCACCAAAAATAATGAATTCATCTTCATCTTCATCTTCATCATCGGAGTTTTCCTCCGAGTCTTCATCCGAACTCGTGTCTTCAACGGGTTCTACCATGTCAACCTTTTTAGCCGCAATGGATGCCCTCGAAGACACGGCAAGCTCAAGCAATACCCGGGGGTATATCGAACGTTTTCGTGAACAAGCCCAAGAAAATCTAATGAATGACTATTTCGTTGAAAACCCAAGGTTTCCCGCCAATGTTTTTCGTGAAAGATTTCGTATGAATAGAAGCTTGTTCATAAAAATTGTTGGTGATATTGAAGCGAATGTCGAATGGTTTCAAGAAGGCATAGGCGAGGGGAGAAGAAGTTTCACGGCGTTACAAAAATGCACATCGCCATTCGACAACTAGCAACGGGTGGACCTCAGGATAGATATGATGACTACCTAAACATGGCACGAAGAACTTCGTGTTATTTTTAAAATGTTTGTGTTTCTAATAACTTGGTATTTTTATAAGTCGATATATTTTTAAAATGTTTTCGTTTTTATATTTGTAGTGATTGCCTTGACAAATTTTGCGATGCGGTAATCCAATTATATAGGCGAGAGTTCTTACGTAGGCTACATCCCACGACGTTGCACGACTATTCGAGGCACATGAACAACGACATCACATTCCGGAATGCTTGGTAGCCTTGATTGTACACATTTCATCGGCGAAATTGTCCTCGACATTTGAAAGGTCAATATAGAGAGGTGATCACCCATACCCGACTATTATGCTTAAGCCGCCGCTCAAATGATTTGTGGATTTGGCATTCGTTTTCGGTCCACCGGTTCAAACAACGATATCAATGTTTTGAATCGGTCTCCATTGTATCTTACGGAGCGAAATAGAACGGCGCCAAAGTTCATTTTATGTAAATGGACGACTTTACAATCGTGGATATTATCTTACCGATGGAATCTATCCTACGATTCAACGTTTGTTAAGGCATATAAGTATCCCATCGACCGACGGAAAAGAGATTCAAGTTACAAGAGTCCGCAAGAAAGGATGTCGAACGAGCTTTGGTCGTCTTAAGTCAAAATGGATGCTTCTCGTCGTCCGCCGGCTATGTCGGTCCAAAAATTCGCAAACTAGTAAATACTTGTGTCATATTACACAATATACTCTAGGGTAGATTGGGAATTACCTCTTTAAATAACACATAAAACTTGTGAGAAATGGCCTCATCATCAACAACAAAAAACGACTCATCATAAACTCATCAACCAAACACTCCAACTACCAACAATGGTCAGATTCTCAATCACCGAAGAAGAAGAAAACGACCAAAACGACGACGTTCTAATCAGTTGCAAACGGCGTCGTTGCTCCTGTTCATCCTCTCAATCTCAACAACCACCACCATCACAACAACAACAACAAGAAGACTTATTAGAAGAAGAAGAAGATGACGGTGAAAGTGAAAGTGATGATGATACTATTGTGATGCAGTGGACATTATTGCCAGATGGTGGTGACGTGGCGGAGAATTCTGTTACGGAGGTGGTTAGTAATGCGAGTGGAGCGTTATCGGTTGTGTTTACGGATCCTGATGTGTTGGATTGTCCTATTTGTCTCGAACCGTTGTGCGTGCCTGTTTTTCAGGTATTGCACTTGTCTTTTTGTATAGAAATGATGATGGTATTGTGATTATATGATTATCGGTTAATTGTTAAAAGAGGAAGTAGTAGTTTGAGGCGTAAGTTAATGTATTGTATGCTAGGTTCTAATTGGTCATGGTTTGACGAATAGTCGTAAGTACTGTAAGCTATGTTATGTTAAGTATGTAAACTTCTAGTTTATGCCACTAATTGTGTTACCATATATAGCGGGCTGCAAGGTTGTGGAAATTAGGGAAAATACATTCACTAGTATAGTCTAGGAGAGTGGGAGGTTATAATGTGTTAGCCTGACTTAAAATTGGATAATAATAATTTTCAAAGCTCTAATTCTAGGAGAGTTGGAGGTGACTTTTCGTGAATCAAGCCACCTCTTTTTTAGGTTTTGCTAAGTTTCAAGATTTACGTGTATGTAGATGACGCATGTTTGGATTGAGAGCTTTATTTTCAAGGCATGGTAAGCTTGTCCATATCACAGAACAAATAGTTATTTAAGGTTTAGCAAATTTACATAATGACCTTGAAACCGCCAATGCATTAATTTATGGTTTGTCCAAGTTAAAAATCGTGATGTCATTACCGGTGTAGTTCTCTTTGTAGCTCCTTGACTTGATAAAATATCATCCCGTATAGCACTAGGTGTTTAGGCAGTTAAAGTTGCATTGCCATAGGCTAATGTTTCTGGTTTTGTTATCTAAATGCCAACTTTATAAACTGTGATGTTTCAGTTGTCCTCTATTGGTAAGCAATGTGAAGGCTTTATTTATTGGTCAATGGTAGTTAAAACTTTCATATGTTTTTTGGTCTCACAAGATACTTTGCTTTTGGTGCATTTCTTTTTTCAAAAAGAACCATTTGCTTTGCCGAACACTTGAAACCTTTAGGCAACTTTAAGTTGATGCCTTGATGGTAGCAACTAGCAAGGTTGTGTTGCTTTTGAGTTCATGCGGAAATCTTTATAGTAAACCACCTGTTCATAAGTTGTATATGGAAAAGCTATTATTCTTTTCCAGTTTTTATAACGAATTAGTTTTTGTGTTTCCTATTAAATTTTGATCATTATATACAGTCATATGGTATTATGTTATACTCTTACAGGAAATGAAAAAAAGAGCATGTTATCCATTCTTATCTTTGGATGAACACATGCTTACCCTGAAACCGGTTAAAAAAATAAATAAATTGATATTGTTATCTGGATGGATTTAGTGTTGACTTTGGTTTTATAAAACTCTCTTGTGGCATTTCAGTGTGACAACGGCCATATAGCATGCAACTCTTGCTGCTCTAAGGTGAAGAGAAAATGTCCTTCTTGCTGCATGCCGATTGGTTACAATCGTTGCCGAGCTATCGAGAAGGTCACTGAATCAGTCCAAGTATCATGCAAAAATGCTCAGTATGGTTGCAAAAAGACTATGGCTTACTATAAGAAACATGATCACGAACAACTGTGTCCCTATGTCACATGCTTTTGCCCTCACCTATCATGTCCTTTTGCTGATTCTTCCAAGAACCTTTACCTTCACTTTGGCATCCAACATGCGGCTTCCACTACCCGATTCACCTACAACACCACCTTTAGTCTTCCTGTAGAATTAAACCAGAAGCATATTATTCTTCAAGAACAACGTGAAAGTGTCATATTCATTATCAATCATGAAGTGAAAGAACATGGACGGGCTTTTAATGTTGATTGTGTGGGCCCAAGTACTCTAAAAACTTCTTTTGAATATCAACTGATTGCTAAAAATACAGAGACGTCTCTGTCGATTCAATCTGTACCGGAGATTTACTCAAAGTGGTCTGAACATACACTTAAAAAGAGTTACTTGACTGTCCCTTCTGACTTTTTGGGTTACAGTGGGAATCTGTCACTACATGTCTGCATAAAGAAAGCTATCTTATCTGTATGAGCAGTACCTTGTATGCTAACTGTTGTGCTCTTCTTTTTTTAAAACTTACCGCATCTCTAATGTCAAGTGTAGCTGTAAATTTGCCGTGATTTGTAAAGTTCTGGTTGAACAATCTTAGTTGCACTTTGAAATTCATACTTTATTATGATATTTCTTCTTTACAATTGATTGTGTGATGTTTGTTTTTTGCGTCTTATGACCAGTTTAGGACCAGACCATTAAGGACAAGGACTAGTTAAGGTCCCTAAGTTTGATATGTTATGACCCACTTGTGCATATACGTAAGCTCAGTTTTTACATGTGGTCGATTAAGTTATTCATTGAGATAATTTAAAAGTAAGTTGGAAAGTTTTTTTTTTTTTTTTTTTTTTTTTTTTTTTTTTTTGCATTTTAGTTACTACCAATGGTTAAAGTAGTACTAGATTTTAATTACACCAGTTGGTGATACTTGTGCAGGTAATCCATGAGTAGTTTGAGTCATAGTTGTAAGTTGTAACTACTGTTCTTTTTTACTTTGATCAATCTATATATCTATAATATGCTGATATAAGTGATAACAAATTAAATAGGACCTCATGCCAATCGTTTCACTCTTTTGTTACTTTTGCTGAGATTGAAAAAATAACATCCCAATCATTTAGCTTAATAAACCACAGTTGGATAAAATATAATCATGACATCATATATATGGCACTTACATCTCAACTGTATCTTCAATCTAGGTGGTAACGTCATAATTCATTGTCAGCTTAACTTCTTTCTATTATAGTTTTTGATTCACTGATTCATTGCCAACTTTCTTCATCATTTCTTGTGTAATTGATCCTATGAGTTTCTCGGGAGCTTTTTATTTTGATTGAAAGTTCCAAACATAATTTTGGGGTTTGATTGGTTTGTGGCAAAGAACACACAGAACAGAGAAACGTGCAACAGTTTGCTTGAATGCCTTAGAATTGGCGAATTCTGCGGAAGTAGTGACATTTCTAAACCTTAGTCAGTCCCTGTTAAAAGGTACATAAATATACATTGCTTTCAGTCTTAAGTTCTAGCTTTTTTTGCATTATTTTGTAATCGAATATTAATATGCAGTAACATATGTTTTATATGCTCCAAGTACTGTTCCGTTGTCTCGGTTTTGCTGGGTTTACATCTCAGGCTTTTTTTTTTTTTTTTTTAATGCTCCCAAGTACTGTTCATTCGATTTGTATCTCAGTTGTTACTCTATTTACTTGAATTTATCATATATTAAAGTTCTTACTACTTTGAAAATGAACATCTGATCTTTATAGTGATCATATTTCTGATATATATGGGCAGTTTGAGGCAATACAATGTTTTGTTTATAGTTCTTTACCTTGCTATCTGAATAAATAATCACCGTTGCTATACAGAATTCAATGTTTGCTGCGAGATATTAGACACAGAAAAATGTAGACAGAAGCTTTTTGAGATATAATAGAGATTTCCGTTTACATCTTTAGAGAGTTGATACGTTCTCTTAGACTTTGGTTTTTATGCTTTTATTTTCTAAGAAGACTTGCTTATTCATTAGGGCTAACATAAGTACTGCTCTATCTTTGATGGGATGATATTCACAATTCCGTTAGTTATGTTGATTGGGATGGTTTATTAGGCCGCATATCCTGGTATGTTTCAGGTGACTTGATGTTGGTAAATGTGTCGTAGATGGAAAAACATTACCAACTACACATGACCACTTGAATCCTCCTCTAGGGAATCGTCATCTAATAGTTGGTCCAAGTGTTTAACTATAATACTCCCTGCATATTTTTTGCTGTTGTAAGGTCAAATTTCTGGAGATGATAGACGCGGTTTTCAGCTTATTTGGTAAACAAAGGGGGCAAATTTTTTGGTGTTATGACTCTTTGAACTTATGCACATATACACCGGCAATAACTTACTAGAGGTGGAAAATGGGCGGTTAGGTAACGGTCAAAACAGGCAATTTTTTTTTTTTAAAAAAAAAAAAAAACCCAATTTTTTTTAAGGTTTAAACTATTAACGTGTCGAATTTGATTACAAAACTGATAGTATTCCTAAAAAACTCTATTTTTGAATACCAGGATTGAGGATATTCAATGCATAAAAGTACACTTTAGGGGCGTTTGATCCTTTTATTTTTTACCAGTTTTTATTTTAGCCATTTGACCTGTTGGTCATTATAATTAACCTAGATTGACTGATTATAATTTATAAGTAATTGAGTCAAAATTGCCACCTTATCTTGAAGTATATACTTGTAGTCAGTTAGCTGTGCTGATGGTTCTCATATTATCAATGAAATTTTTTTGGCACCCCTTTTCCAAAACTCCAATTTGCCTCTTCTAAAATATTTTTGAGACGGACATAGAGATTAATAGATTATTGTCATACTAATTAGGAAACTACTAAAGTTGCATGTCTATGATCATTTGCTGTTACGCTCATTAGCCAACCACAATCAAAAATTTATTTAAGGTCAACCACACCAACCTACGTCAAAAGGCTTTCCAAATGATTAGTTGTTAAAATAAAACATAGAATATGGATAGGCTATGGTTCTTCCAGTGGACGTTGTTGCTGAAGGTGTAGAAACTAATATAAAGCTGTCAATAAATGATAATATTGTGATTTGTTGTAGTTTACTAGTGGCATATATGTAGGACTAATTGATATGTGCGCCTTATCGGTTAATTGTTAAAAGAGGAAGTAGCAATATGACTAATGTGTAGTTATTCTAGTACTCAGAAAACTAAGCAATTCATGTGAAGGTAGTCTATATTTAGTTTGAGGCATACGTTAATGTACTGTACGCGAGGTTCTAAATCCTCATAGTTTGATGTTTAATCGTAAGTTGAGGATGTAAACTCTCAGTTTATGCCACTAATTGTGTCACCACATAGTGGCTGCAAGGCTGTGGACAATTAGGGAAAATACGTCTACTACTATTTGTTGTAGTATATACTAGTAGGAGGTTATAGTGTCTTACGAGCCACAGGACAAATGTAAGTCTTTAAAGTTGATAAGAATCATCAAAGCTCACATCCCAAACAAGCATTTAACACAGAGGTAAACTATTTGTGAATTACGTCACCTCAGTTAGTATGGTTTAGTTTATTGTTTGTCCAAATTGCAGAACCAAAATCTAGAAGGTGTAGCCAATATACATAATAACATATAATAATCTATAAGGATATTGGTTCCAACACCAGTGTAGCTATCTTCGTAGCTTTCAGTTAAGGTATCATCCCAAACAGCACTAGGCAATAGGCATGCAGGCAGTTGAAGTTGCATTGCCATAAGTTTATGTTTGTTTGTTTTATTAACTAAAAGCCAGTTATATAAAGAAATGAATTTCATGCTTCCTTTTTTTCAGGCACGGCTACCATGATCTCCATCGGTTAGAAGTTTTTTTATTGGTCGTAGGTGGTTAAAAGTTTCATTTGCTTCTGGTGCATCATCTCTTTTCCTAAGAACTCTATTCTTCAGAACGCTGTTACTTTTAGGCAACCTTTATTTTAAGGTGATGGTAGCAAGGCTATGTTGTTTTTTGAGCTCTCGAGAAATCTAGACGAGCACCTATTTGCTAAGTTGAATATGAAATATGTGTTTTTATTTACAATCATACGTAATTATCTAATACACGTACAGAAAAGGAAAAAGAGTATGTTATCCTTATTTTTGGATGAGCACGCTTTTACCCGCAACTGATAGTTAGATAATTTAAACTGATATAGATATCTGGATGGATCTAATGGACTTTGGTTTAATGATATTCTGTTTGTCCCATTGCAATGTGAGAACGGCCATAATGCATGCGATTCGTCTAAAGAAAATGTGAGGAAGAAATGGAGATTATATTGAGAAGAAGATGGTATGGGAAATGGGAAAGTGAGTATTTGGGTAGTTGGAGGAATGGCCAGTAAAAATGAGTAACAAAAGACAAAAGCATTTAGGTGATTAAATAACCAACTGGCTTAATTGAGTTGGCCACCTCGAGTCCCAGAGGCCTTGGGGAAGGAGGTCTTGAGTTCAAATCTCGCAGGGTTTGAATGAGTGATTTTCCGCCGTAGTCCTTTAATGAAGGGTTTGGCCCAGAACCCTGTGTTCGAATCTTGGAAAAGGGTTTACCCTTATTAATTGTCGTGCCTTGGGCGGATTAGTAGGGGTTTTCCCATCTAAGTATTTGAAATAAGATTTCTCTTTGAGGGAGCTTCTAGCGGACCCGCTTTAGACAACGTAGTCTAGACCTCCCACCGTCGAACCATGACACAAAGACTTTATAAAATTCACCTTTCAAAAAAAAATTAGGTGATTAAATCTCATGCTGCTTTAGCGTGAAGAGAAAATGTCCTTGCTGCATGCCAATTAGTTATTTAATACGGAGTAAACCTTTATTGTAATCAATTTTACGGTAATACTTAAGTTTGATTGTTAATTAATTTACTTATTTTCAATAGCTCTTTTTGTACATTTTAGACCATTTCTAACCGTGACGAGTCAGTTAGTGTGTCAGTTGTGCAACATCAACGTCACATAACCACTTCTCAAAACGATGCACAAGCTGACACACCCGTGCCAGTGGTGGTGTGTCTCTTTTTGTGTCACTACACAAACACAAAGACAAAAAACACACAAAAATCAAATGGGCCTCGCACCACTTCGTCCCTTGCTTGCCGCCAAACCAAAGCAGCTCTAACTTACGACCAACAGACACACTTGCGCCATTGGTGTCAATTAAGGTGATCCTCGTCTGTTGGCCAAACCAACGAGCCGTTGGGAGTGGTCTTATAACACATATTTCGCCAAAGAGCCAACAAGTCACATTAACTATTATTCAAACTTCTTTCATGGTAAGTTTATGCATCCTTAACTTCAGAATACAAAAGATATGTTAAAGTTAAAATAACTTTAACATAGTGTATACATTTTAGTTGCATTACTTCTGTAGAACCACTGACCAAAGTTTATGATATGTAAGATTGTAAAATCCTTGTGGAAAGGGTGCAAAATCGGTTATATGATTGGAAGAACAAAAGTCTTTCTTTTATGAAAGTCGCAACTTGTATTATCGGTTATCTCATCTATGCATGGCTATTGGGCTTCGGTTTTATCCTCCCTATCCGAATTATTCAAGATATAGAGCAACTTATGAGGGCTTTTATGGTGTCATGGTGAAATGAAACGGGAAAAGCAAAGTTGCACAGGAAGACTTGTGCCTTCCTAAACATGAAGCGGGTGGAACCGACACCTTTAAAGGTTTAATGTTGCGCTAATGACAAAACACGTTTGGAATATCGTGGCTCGAAGGGATCTATGTGGTGCGTTGGATCCATGCGCATAAATTAAAGGGTCGAAGCTGGGGTGTTCCAATAATGTCAAATGTAAGTTGGGGTTCGAGAAAACTTCTCCAAATAAGGAATCTTGTTCGTCCTCACTCGCACAAAATTGGGAATGGAAAGAACACATCGCCTTGGTTCGATCTATGGTGTGATCAAAGCCCTATTCGCAACCATTCGAGTGTTCGTACTATCACCGTGAAGGGTTTAATTTACTTGAAAGTGTTAAGGATATTGTTCATGAGGATCCTGGACATGGCCAAATGCATGGTACACGTTATTTCTGTATTGAATCACATTACGCCCAATATTGTTCAAGATAAACCGACCAAAGTTGTGGAAAACAAGAGATGGTACTGGAAGAGTTTGCTACCCGTTAGTCCGGGACACGATTCGCCCAAGAGGTCAAGTGGTGCCATGGGCTCGTGTTATTTGGTTCGCATCGCTATTCCAAGACATGCATTCCATGCATGGTTAATCATGTGTCGAAAGCTTAAAACCCAAGATAAATTGAAGCAATGGGATGTTGGCGTGTCACGACTTAAACTTGCTTGAGTGTCCTCTATGTAAGCTTGAACCCGACACATGAACATTTGTCCTTCGAGTGCTCTTTTTCGCCTAAAGTATGGAAGGTTATTGGGGTTAAAGTGGTCTACATAATGTATCTCCAAAGTTGAATGATATTATTGCTTGGTTAGTGCCGCTTTCACTAAAAACCCATTGAAAGCATTGTGATTCGTTTGGTGTTTGTTGCGGCTTCGTACTTCATATGGCGTGAACGTAACAACCGCCTCTTTTCCAATGATTCTCGAGTGAAGAACAGTGTGTGATGCTATCATGGAAACCGTAAGATTAAAGATGACGCCCATTCGTTTCAAGAAATCGCCAAAGGTCATGGACATTTTGCTCGGTGGAAGATTAATTCAACGTGGCTCGATTTGAGAAGGCATGGTCTTGGCTACATGGAAGGGTGTTATTTTCTTCTCCAAGCTCATGTCATGCATTATTTAGTTTATGTTTTGGTTGTTATGTTCGGAATTGTTCGAACATATAGCTTTTGCATTTGCAATTGGTTTAGAGTGGCTCATCACCACTCTCTCATGTAACAACATTATTATTTCATTTATTCAATTCACCGGGTATCAAAACCCTTTACCCAAAAAAAAAAAAAAAAAAAAAAAAAATCCCAATCTAGAACTTGTACATGTAAACGGAAATGGTCATGTGGTGTTTGGTTTGTCTAATAAGTTAATTAGGGTGCGTTTAGTTGGGAAAAAAATTATCTTGTTTTCTATTTATAATTTTGTAAAAAATTTGAAGGAAATTTTATCTCCACAAAATACTGAAAATATAAACGTTTTGTTGATGTTTGTGTTTTCTATTTTGAAGAAAAGGAGGAAGGGTTGTGGTTCACAAAGGGAAACAAGAAAACAACTAAAATTTGTTTTGTAATTTTCCTTGTTAAACTAGAAAATATAGGATTTTGTGTTTTGCAAAACATTTTGTTGGAAAACGATGATTTGAACGCGATCTCTGTTTTTCTTGTTTTCCACAAAACATTTTATAGAAAATAAGGGTATTTTCCCCTAACTAAACGCACCTTTAAAATTTCTAAAAACCAAAAAAAATATTCTTTCAGCTTATGAGCTTTTTAGCTTGGACTTAAATAAGTCATAAGCTAAAATTTGAATAGTAAGCTGTTTTTTTGAGTTTTTTTAAAAGGTTTTGTCAATGACCACTGTAAAAACAATTAATAAAATATAATTTTATGCATCAGTAATTGTACATAAAGGCAATCGAGAGAAGTTAAATACTCCTTCTGTCATACAATAATTGTTTCTCGATTAAAAAGAAAAGAATACCGTTTAAAAAAAGCATAATCATATTTTCTTTGTATCTTACTTTTTTTTTTAAATATTTTATCTTTAATTGATTAATTAATGTTTTCTTTAACTGATTTATATTTTTTTAGTAGAGAAACCCTAAAGTAAACTTATGACTTGTTTGTTTACATTTTCTATTAAGTCGTGTTTAAATAATTATTAATTTTTTTTTAATTTAAGTCATTTTTTTTAGAATTATTCATTTTGAGAGGAATATATACGTTTTTTTTTTTTTTTTTTAAATTAAGTAATACAGAAAATGCTTTTTAATTAGTTATTTATTTTCATATTAAGACACTTATGTCGACAAGTGATGAAGGAGGAGTCTATAAAAGATTAAAAGATCTAATTTAGGTTAAAAATATTAAAACTTAAAAAAGTGAAAGATAAAAAAAATAGAGATAAACAGAAGGAAATGGCCTCAACAATAGCAACGGCTCAAAACAAAAGAAGCAATCAAACAGTTGAACCACCTCCACCACCATCACAAACAATGGCCAGATTTTCAATCAGAGAAGAAGAAGAAGATACAGACGACGACGCTTTCAGTCCCAAACGGCGTCGTTTCTCCTCTACATCCTCTCGATCTAAACCCCTGCGATATGAAGAAGAGGATGTTTATTTAGACTCAGACG
Organism: Chrysanthemum lavandulifolium; assembly: GCA_022545495.1. Classification (NCBI taxonomy): domain Eukaryota; kingdom Viridiplantae; phylum Streptophyta; class Magnoliopsida; order Asterales; family Asteraceae; genus Chrysanthemum; species Chrysanthemum lavandulifolium. The sequence continues at coordinate 182,595,631 of CM040244.1, read as the reverse complement.
ACGACATCTACTTTTCGACAAGTCACCAACGGCGTCATTTCTCCTCTAGAGCCTCTGGATCTCAACCACAGCGAAATGAAGATGAAGATGATGATGATTTAGATGAAGATGTTGATGTTGAAGGTGAAAGTGAAGCGGAAGATGAAAGTGAGGATGATGATGACGTCATCGAGGGTGCTGCTGTTGTCACGGAGGTGCAGCGGAGGACGTGTACAGCGAGTAGGAGTTCGCCGGTTATTGCTGACGTGGCGAGTAGGAGGTCGCCGGTTTTTGGTAATGTGGCGGTGAGGAGTGCTGTGGAGAAGAATGTTGTTATGGAGGTGGTTAGTAATGCGAGTGGAACGTTATCGGCTGTGTTTACGGATCCTGATGTTTTGGATTGTCCTATTTGTCTCGAGGCATTGCGCGCGCCTGTTTATCAGGTATTGAATACGTTTTTGACCTAGAAATTATGATATTATGATTTATGATGAGAAATTATTGATGTTGTGGCTAAAACTGTTTGACAATAGATTATTGGTTTGTACAGAAGTGGTCGTGGGTCCCTCTGTTGCTGCCACGCAGATTTAGGCACAAAATTAGCTTACATTTAGGTCTTTCAATCATTTCTCTATTGTGATTGTTAATTGTTGAAAGAGGAAGGTAGTAGGTTTTAGTTGCTCTAGTAGCAAATGAAGGAATCGACTGTCGAGGTATTGAGTGGATAAATTGCAAATGTATGTGAAGGTAGTTTATATGTAGTTTAAGGCATAAGTTAATGTATCATATTCTAGGTTCTAAACAGTCATGGTTTACTGAATTGTCATCACTCATAAGTACTCTAAGTTATGTTGTGTTATGTTTAGGATGTAAACGCTTAGTTTAGGCGACTTATTGTGTCACTATAGCAGTTGCAAGGCTGTGGACAACTAGGGTAATGACATCTGATACTATATTCTAGGAGAGTAGGAGGTTATGATGTGTCACGAGCCACTAGAAAATGAAGGAATCGAGGTATTAAGTAGATAATTTGGAAATGTATGTGAAGGTAGTTTATATGTAGTTTAAGGCGTAAGTTAATGTATCCTATACTAGCTTGGTTCTAAATGGTCATTGTATGATGAATAGTTGCAAGTACTGTAAGTTATGTTATGTTAAGGATGTAAACGTTTAGTTTATGCCAGTAATTGTGTTACCATATATAGCGGTTGCAAGGTTGTGGAAATTAGGGGAAAGACATTCACTACTACGGAGTACTATTTACTAAGAGGTTATAATGTGTTTTAACTCTTGCGAGTCACTGGACAAACTTTACATGCCTTTAAAACTGATAAGAATCATCAAAGCTCTCACTCCAAAGAAGCATTTAACAGGTAGAGGTAAACTATTCGTGAATTGAGTCACCTTACAAACTACGGTTTAGTTTTATGTTAGTCCAAATTACGGTACAAAAATCTATAGAATCTTGGCTCCCTTGCCAGTTTAGTTATCTTTGTAGATCTTAGGCACGTAGGCAGTTAAAGTTGCATTGTCATAAGTTATATTCGTGGTTTTGGTTATCTGAATGCCAACTTTATAAACAGTGGAATTTCATGCTTCCGTTTGCTCTCGTTCAGGGCTACCGTTGTTTCCATTGGTAAGCAATGTGAAGGTCCTATTTATTAGTCGTAGGAGGTTAAACTTTTCATTTGTTTTTGGCCCCATAGGGTCCTCTGTGTTTGGTGCAGTTTCTCTTTTCAAAAGAACTCTTCGATATTTAAAACACTTCAAAATATTTAGGTAACTTTTTTTAAAGTTATGATAGCAAGGTTTTATTGCTTTTGAGCTCACGAGGAAATCTGTATAGTCGAGCACCTATTTTGAATATGGATATGGAAATTTTATTTTTCTCTCAGTTTTTTTATGACGAATGGTTTGTGTGTTTTCTCCTGAATTCTTAACCGTTATACTATAAAGTCATATGAGATTATGTAATACCCTCACAGAAAAGAAAACTAGAGTATGATATCTTATTTTTGGATGAACACACCTTTACCCTAAAACTGTCAAAAAATTAATATAAACTGAATAAACTAAGATATTGAGTAGATAACTTGCCAGTGCATTTGAAGGTAGACCGGTAGTCTATAAGTAGTTTTGGACGTAAGTTAATGTGTCATAAGCTGGGTTCTAAATGCTAATGGTTTGATGTTTAGTCATAGGTACTGTAAGTTATGTTAAGGATGTAAACTTTCAGTTTATGCCAATAATCGTCTTTCCGTTGTGGCTGCAAGGCTATATACTAGTAGGAGGTTATAATGTATTACAAGCCACTGGACAAATGTAAGCCTTTATGATTGATAAAAACCGTCAAAGCTTTTAATACAAACAAGCATCAATCATACACGTAAAGGTAAATTGTGTATTAATACTTCACATCATTAATCATGGTTTACTTTATTGTTTGTCCAAATCACAGGACAAAAATAGTTAAGTAGCGATTATGGTTAAGTATTTTGTTTTTCCAGGTTAATGGATCTTGGTTCCATCACTACTGTAGTTATCTTTGTAGATTCATATCAAAGTCTGATCCAATATAGCATTAGGTTCCTAGGTAGTTAGAGTTGTGTTGCCATTAGTTTATGTTTATGGTATTTTATAATCTGAATGCCAACTATATAACAATGGAATTTCATGCTTTCATTTTCTTCTGGTAGGGCCGTCATGTCCTCCATCGGTAAGCGATCTGAAGGTCCTTTTTATTGGTCATATGTGGTTAACTTTCATTTGTTTCTGACATCATGAGCTTGTCTGCCTTTGGTGCATGTTCTCTTTTCAAAAGAACTCTTAGTTTTCCGGATTACTTGAAACTCTTAGGCAATTATGTTCAGGTGATCGTAGCAAGGCTATGTTGGTTTAAGCTCAGGAGGAAATATGTGTCGTCAACAACCTATCTATTAGTTGTATATGAAAAATCTATGTTTCTTTTAGTTTTGTACCTTGCATTAGTTTGTGTGTCTAACCAAATTTTCAACCATTATATACAGTCATTTGAACGTGCATTTACCTTGAAACTGACAAAAACATAATTTAAACTGATATTGTCATCTGAATGGATTTGGCTTTGTCTTTCGTTTCATAATATTCTGTTTTGTGGAATTACAGTGTGAGAACGGCCATATAGCGTGCGACTCATGCTGCTATAAGGTTAAGCACAAATGTCCTTCTTGCTGCATGCCGATTGGTTACAATCGTTGCCGAGCTATCGAGAAGGTCATCGAATCAGTCCAAGTATCATGCAGATATGCTCAGTATGGTTGCAGAAAGACTATGGCTTACAATACGAAACACGGGCACGAACAACTGTGTCCCTATGTCACATGCTTTTGCCCTCACCTATCATGTCCTTTTGCTGGCCCTTCCAAGAACCTTTACCTTCACTTTGGCATCCAACATGCGGCTTCCGCTACCCGATTCACCTACAACACCACCTTTACTCTTCCTGTAGAACTAAACCAGAAGCATATTATTCTTCAAGAACAACATGAAAGTGTCATATTCATTCTCAATCATGAAGTGAAAGAACATGGACGGGCTTTTAATGTTGATTGTGTGGGCCCAAGTATTCTAAAAACTTCTTTTGAATATCAACTGATTGCTAAAAATACAGAGACGTGTCTGTCGATTCAGTCTGTACCGGAGATATACTCAAAGTGGTCTGAACACACACTCAAAAAGAGTTACTTGACTGTCCCTTCTGACTTTTTGGGTTACAGTGGGAATCTGTCACTACATGTCTGCATAAAGAAAGCTATTTAATTTGTATGAACGGTACCTTGTATGCAGGGGCATCTCAAGCCTCGTGATGGCTTAAAGCGAAGTTATGAGATGAGGCCTTTTCGCTTAAAAAGTTTTTATTTAATATGTTATTTTATAGAGCATTAAATATACTTTCATATACGTTTAGTTGGGCTTTTATCTCATAACATAAAGGGCTTGAAAAGCAAAAATCGAGGCCTACATAGCCACAAAACTTAACAAATAAGATGTGTCTAATGTCAAGTGTAGCAGCAAATTTGTTGTGATTTCAAGGTTCTGGTTGAACAATCTTATTAATTAGAATTGGAATTTATACTTTCTTATGGTATCTCTTCTTTACAATTGATTGTGTGATGTTTTTTCTCTTTGGTTCTTCAGACCAGTTTTAGACCAGATCATTTAGGACTAGGACTGGTTAAGGTCCTTGAGTTGGATATGTTATGTGTTGGCGGTTAAGTTATTTATTGAGATAATTTGCAAGTAAGTTGGGAAGTAAAAGAATCATAATATGCGTTTTAGTTGCAAGTTTACCACCCGTGGTTAAAGGAGGATATACTAGATTTCAATTACACAATGTGCAGGTAGTCTTGTAATTTGAGTCATAGTTGTCGGCTAGAGTTTTTCTTTTTTCTTTTACTTTTTAATCTTGGTTTCTCATCTTTTGTTTGATGAATCTGCAACACTTGAGATCAACGGCAACATACTCAAACCGGTCAAAGTTGTCTCTTTTTAAGGGTGGTTGTGTTTGCACCAACTAGGATTCAAACTTGACCTCTCACCTTTTAGCAATGATAGTCGCAAACTTTACCACTTAACCACCCCTAAGTTGTTACTGTTTTTTCGTTACCTTGATCAATCTATGTATGCTGAGAGTATAATAAGATCGCACGTTGCTGCAGTGTATACAAAATAAATATACATTTTTGTAATGTTTGATCAAATGCCTCAAACAAAGTCCTGCTTTTGCGCATTAGCTCTTTATTATTGCACAATGCACATTATTAGGTTTAATGGCATTCACTTCTACTATGTACCTGGAGGTCATGATGTGTTTTAACTCTTGCGAGTCACTGGACAAACTTAACATGCATTTAAAACTGTGAAAATCATCAAAGCTCTCACTAGCTCCAAGGAAGCATTCAACAGGTAGAGGTAAACTATTCGTGAATTGAGTCGCCTTACAAACTACGGTTTAGTTTTATGTTAGTCCAAATTACAGTACAAAAATCGATTGAATGCGATTATGGTTTAGTTGGTTCTCTGTACAAGTATAAGAATCGTGGGCACTCCATGGTTTATGTAATGAAAATCGGAAATACTCCCAAAGACAAACTTTGCCTAACTTCTATAGATAATACTTCGACGCTTTGGCATCGATATTAGGTCATACCAATATGCGACTAAGACAATCACTATCATTTAAAGAACTTTGTTAGGAATTTACCAAAGTTAAAATTTGACAACATTTTTATGATGCTTGCAAAATAAGAAAACAAGTCTATGCTAGCCATAAGGCTAAGGGGGGTGATACTCACACATATTGACGATGACGATCATAATCGCGCATTACAATATCAGACGGTATAAATTGTAATGCAGAATCGTGCACGATCAAAAATATATAAGAGGATCAATTCCCTAAGCGCTAAAAAGTATGTTCTCAACTACTAGGTGTCTAGAACTTTTGCACATGGACTTGTTTGGTCCGTCGGCTATACAAAATGACGGCATAAACTTTTATACTTTGGTTATAATAGACGACTACTCTAGATATACTTGGACAAGATTTTAAAAATAAGAATGAAGCTTTTGAACACTTTGAAATTTTAAGCAAGAAAATTTAAGTTCAACCCGTGTCTATTTGAATGGATCATGGTAGTGCATATAAATGGTAATGGTCATGGGGTGTGGTTTGTCTAATAAGTTTATTATTTTTGAAAACATGTAGAATATTTTTTGTGCTTATTAGCTTTTTAGATTGAGCGGTCTTAAATAAATCATAAGCAAAAATCTACAGAGTAAGAAGTTGTTTTCTGGGTTTTTCAAAAGGTTTTATGGTTATAAATTGATAAAATGTAAAATGGTTTTGCTAAATATATCTGTTGAGGTATCCACTATTTTAGTTTATAAAAAGTTTTATAAAAAAGGAAGAGGTCCATAATATCATAACCATAGTTGATATCATTTTCATTGTTACATAATATGAAGAGGTCCAATATTTTAGACCTCTTTTCACAATTTAATACCTTGAGTTATATTATATATTTATAAAGTTTTAAAAGTTTATTTATAGTGAAAAGGAATCGATCAGTAAGAAGAAAAATAAAAATAATAAGAATGAGAAAATTTCAAATGCACATATTTCAAAACGAAGATAAATAATTTTATGAGAGTTGATCTTTTTATAAATGATCCTGAATTGTGCGATCATGTTATTTCTCATTTTACTTTCATTTCTTATTTAATCTTTACTTATAGTCGAAACAGCTTTATCTATACTACTTTATAATGCGATTTGGCCTTCTAAAATTAGAGGCTTAAAAATTCAGACTTTTTACTGCTTATTATGAAAAGAATTAAAAAAAAAAAAGATAACGAGCCTAATCATCGAATTGACGTGCACACTTCTCTAACTAAAAATAACAAAATGAAGGAGCTCTAATAAACTAAAATAAAGAAATTAATGGGGTGACATACGTCACTTCCTAACTAATTAATCACCTTTATTTTTAAATTTAAATATCTTTTAATCCGCTTAATTTTTTATGATCTAATTTCACCATATTTTTAAAATTTTGTGCTCTTTAATTCAACATCCATTTTGATATATTTTATGAGTTTTCTTTAGTAGTCGGGAAGAAGCGGAGTTGAAAAGAGAGAAACTTACTTGAATTAGACGTAAAATGAAAAACATTTGTTCGCTACAAAATAGTCATCGGCACCACACACGCATGTGGTACTTTATAGTAAATTTAAAATTTGTATGCATTTATCGATGCTTTTAGCATCATGTTTAAGAAATAAAAACATAAAAGGTGATAAAGTAAAAGAGGTAAATAAATGTGAAAAAGTGAAAAAAAAAAAAAATAGAGATAAACAAGAAGGAAATGGCCTCACCAACAAGAACGAGTCAAACAATGGTCAGATTTTCAATGAGACAAGAAGAAGAAGATTCACGTCGTATCTCCAGTATATTTATCGATGTTGAAAGTGAAAGTGAAGCGGAAGATGAAAGTGAGGATGATGCTGTTGTGACGCAGGTGCAGCAGAGGACGTGTACGGCGAGGAGTTCGCCGGTTGTTGGTGACGTGGCGGTGAGGAGGAGTACTGTGGAGAAGAGTGTTGTTACGGAGGTGGTTAATAATGCGAGTGGAGCGTTATCGGCTGTGTTTACGGATCCTGATGTGTTGGATTGTCCCATTTGTCTCGAGCCATTGTGCGCGCCTGTTTTTCAGGTATTATTGAATGTGGTTTTGACATAGAAATTATGATGTTATGATTTATGATGAGAAATTATTTAGAGACCTGATGTGTTCTCGAGTATCACTTGAGGAGTGAAAGAAAATGAAAAGGACCAAAAAGAAGGCTGATTTGATTGATTTTGAAGTAAAATGCCGCCTTCCAAAATTGGGTTGAAAATGTTTATTTCCTATTTCTTTACTTTTCATTACTCAAAACCTTGAGAATCGAGCGAAAAATGTTAATCTTGTGCCTGTAGGTAAACAGGCGGTAAGCAAGGCACGGGCATGGGCTAAACGCGGCACGGCTAGAATGGGCACGGGCTTAAACGGCATGGGTTAAACAGCACGGGCCATGTAATACCTGAAATTTCTAAAGTTCACAAAAAGACCAAAATACCCCTACAATCAAAAGTATGAATAATTAATTCAAAAGAATACCAAGTAAGCTATGTAAATTCAGAGAATTTTAAGAAATATCCCACATGACCTAAATAATATTAAACACTTTGTAAGGGTAATTTTTATAGTTTATGATTTTATAAAAATTAGTTTTGTATTTTTATAATTACCGAAAATATTTAATTAATCTTATAAAAGAAATAAAACTAAATTAAAGCCCAATATAAGTTATATTATTAAAAGACCATTTAATCTAAGTACAATACATATTAAAGCCCACAAGAAAATAGAAACTCAAGTATAAATAAAAATTCGGTTTAATAAAATCCCTAATACCCGATAACCCTAAACCGACCTAAAACCCTCACAAGTCGACTTCCAGTTT